>VMBQ01001933.1:26187-89587 GCA_007657795.1 Dreissena rostriformis
TATTGTAAAACCCTGAGTACACTCTAGAGGTCAAATATTTCTTAGCTGAGTTTTAAAATGGTTCGGGTCTGTTGAAGAACAAGGCTGCCAGGGGAAGGATTAGTTTTCCTTATATGGTTTTTGTAAAACCCTGAGTACACTCTAGAGGTCAAATATGTCTTAGCTGAGTTTTAAAATGGTTCGGGTCTGTTGAAGAACAAGGCTGCCAGGGGAAGGGTTAGTTTTCCTTATATGGTTATTGTAAAACCCTGAGTACACTCTAGAGGTCAAATATTTCTTAGCTGAGTTTTAAAATTGTTCGGGTCTTTTGAAGAACAAGGCTGCCAGGGGAAGGGTTACTTTTCCTTAAATGGTTATTGTAAAACCTTGAGTACACTCTAGAAGTCAAATATTTTTCCAAACCGTCATGAAACTTGCTTAGAACATTTGTTCTAATTATATGTCATCCGAGTTTGAAAATGATTGCAGCCCATATAACAACAAAGTCGACAGTGGGCGAGCAATTTTCCTTATTACTATAGTGAAACCTTTCAAACACTCAAAAAGTCACATTTTTTGCCCAATCATCATGAAACATGCTTAGAACATAAATTTTATTCAAATGATATCTTGGCCAAGTTTTGAAATGGTTCCAGTCTGTAAAAAAACATGGCCACCAGGGAACGGGGCAGTTTTCCAAATATGGCCATAGTGAAACCTTGTGATCATTCTAGAAGTCACATGTTTTGCCCAATCATCGTGAAACTTTATCATAACATTTGTTTCAAAAATATCTCAGCTCTGTTTGAAATTATTTAATGTGCGTTAAAAAACATGATTGCCAGGGGGGCGGGGCAGTTTTCCTTATAAAGACAATAGTGAAACCTTGTAAACACTCTAGAAGTCCCTTTTTTTTCAATGTTCATGAAACTTGTTCAGAACTTTTGTTATAATGATATCTTGGGTGTGTTTGAAAACTATTTTGTAAAAAATGTTCTTGGGCTGGGCTTGCAGATTTCCTTATATGGCTATAGTTATGGAATAACAGCTCTGAACAACTAAGTTCCTATGGGTCTTAGGTGAGCATCTTAGGACCTTTTGCCCTCTTGTCTTTGTTTATTAATATCATAAATCTTGAGATTAAAACTTACGAGTCAAACAATCAGTTTTTCTAAAACTACCATAGTCAAAGGGTAAAAAAAGAGTGAAATGAAACCCCTTTGCAACTGACTGACTGAGAATGTTGTCTTTCAGTGTGTTTGAGCGGGAGGGAGCCAAGATTGTAGTAGACAAGGATTCCCTGGAGTTCATCAAGGGGTCCACCATTGACTACCATGAGGAGTTGATACGGGCAGCGTTCCGCGTCATCAACAACCCACAGGCCGAGCAGGGATGCTCATGTGGAGCATCGTTTGCGCTCAAGATTTAATATGGCACTAGGGCTGTGTTAGAACGGATGTGGAGTAAGATCTTTCAGAAAAAGTTGTTTAGGGCTCGAAGTCAGTTAAAGCGTCTAGCAATGTACATATGGAGATTTTGTTATGAAATATAAATTACCTACTAGTTCAATTAAGTTTTTTTGTATAGATATGCATTTTCATGCCCCCGAAGGTGGGCATATAGTGAACGCAATGTCCGTCTGAAATTCCGTCACACTTTGCGTTTAGGTTTCAAAAAATGTGGAAAAACACTTTGCGTTTAGGTTTACAAAAATGTGGAAAAAGGGGGCATATGTCATCCTATGGAGACAGCTCTTGTTTTCTTTCACTTTGATATTATACTCAAATTTGGTAAGCATAGACCTGTTGAAAAAAAATATGATTGTGTTATTTCCTAGATTATATAAATAAGACTAAGCATACACACTAAATTGCAAGTAACTATTGACTACATTAAAATATAATTAAACAAAATATTAATAAATACAATTAAAGCAATATTGTATGCTAGTCTTTATGAAGCACATTGATATGTATAGCTATGATTTCTTTTATAAAAATGTAGTATGTTTTCATTAATAAAATGTTTCAGAATACTAGATATTATTTGAAAACTGTTGTTCTTCATAGAGGCCCTCTGTTTCTGTGTTAAGTTTTCTATGAGACATAGTGAAAACCAATCATGATTTGTTGAATATATTTTGCATTGATAGTAGATGGCTTATTGTTGTTGGAAGAGTAAGGCATTTTCGTAGTATGAATGTGAGCACATAGTTTCCGTTGTATGCTGGAATGTGCCTTGCCATAGGCATGTGTACAGAGAAGACAGAAGCACCTTTGCTTATGGCTGTCAAGCAAAAAAGGACATGTGAGTTGCACAGAGAGTTACCTTTCCTTTATCCTACTTACTGTTTCAAATGGATGTATATTTAATGTGATTACTTGTATTGTTGCTATGTTCATTCTTTTAAAAATTATTGTCTGTTTATGGAATCTTTTATAGAAATCATTTGTTTTAAAGTAGCTACACTGTATAGATTAAAAGGGACTTGGTCATTTATTGTCTTAACTTGACAGATTTGCTTATATGAACTATAAAGTTCAAGCATAATGATTGATACTCTTATACCATAACCACTCTGTGACAGTATTTTTAACTTAATAGTTAGCGATCCATGTGTTGTAAGCAATTTTAATAGAAACAACAGAAAGATTCAACATTTTTACATTTTACGTGATGAAATATTCTCAATATCAACTGATGATTACTCATTAACATAACAGTATTTATAGTTTATTTCTATGTCTGTAGTCCTATTTCGCTCATTTATATACATTATTGTTCTATTTTAGAAATCTGTAACACAAATTTGAATAATTGAAAATATGTCAAAACTAGGAACAGGTCTCTTTATATTTGAGCAGCAGTCTGGGAAAACCATGCTTAATGCATGTGTGTGTCAAGTATCGTGCCAGACTTACTTGTGCAGTCCATACAGGCTTATCAGGGATGACAGTTTTTGCTTTTATGGAATTTTTTGTTAAAAGGAAGTATCTTCGAAATCAAAATCCAGTTAAGGCAGAAAGTTACGTCCTTGATTAGCCTGTTGGGACAGGCTATTCTTGAATGGCAATTTATGTAAATGCATTAAATTAAGCCCTGTTTTCCCAGAGCATGGCTCACATAAATAATTAATGTTATAATAATGTTTGTTTACAGAGTTATTTATTATCTATAAATATGCAGAAAAGTGCTGCATGTTTACCTATTTGTTATTACAAAGAATGTTTTGATAAATAAATATCAAAAGAGGGTGTGTGTTTTATTAGCACTAAACTATGATTTTTATTATCAGCCTGTGACTATGGTACATTGAATATGGCTTCCAAAATACACTGTATGGTGTATGCATACAGAATATTGAATGTGACTGCCAAAATACACTGTATCTTGTATTATATACAGAATATCATGGTGAATGACTACCAAATACACTGTATACAGGACTTATCTGCTATACAAAATATAGTATATGACATCCATAATACACCGTTATAACACTCTGTAAAGAATATGGTCAGGGCTTTTTCTCTTCTCATTGAAAAGAGGTCGTAGCCTATTGACTTTGGAAATAAATATCGCTTAAATAGCTGATTTGGAACTGAAAAGGCTAGTGTAAGTTTTGATGTAGGTGAAAACTGCTTGATTTATATAGAAAAACTTTTTTGAGAATAGGCTTTTAATCGGTGTCAGTTATATAAGGTGAACAATCCCTGACTGTGTATGAATACATGTACCACAATACACTGAATGTAATATTCTGTACCCAATAGGATTTATATCTACGACAATAAATTGTCTTGAACATGCTATACCAATACACTGTAGGTAATATTCTCTACCAAATATTCTGGAATATGACTACCAATACACTGTTGGTAATATTATATACTGAATATGGTATATGCCTACAAATACACTATAGGCAATATTCTATACTGAATATGGTATATGACTACCAATACACTGTACGTAATATTCTATACTAAATATGGTATATGACTACCAATACACTGTAAGTAATATTCTATACTAAATATGGTATATGACTACCAATACACTTTAGGTAATATTCTATACTGAATATGGTATATGCCTACAAATACACTGTAGGTAATATTCTATACTAAATATGGTATATGACTACCAATACACTGTAGGTAATATTCTATGCTTAATATGGTATATGACTACAAATACACTGTAGGTAATATTCTATACTGAATAATGGTATATGCCTACAAATACACTGTAGGTAATATTCTATACTGAATATGGTATATGACTACAAATACACTATAGTTAATATTCTATACTGAATATGGTATATGACTACCAATACACTTTAGGTAATATTCTATACTGAATATGGTATATGCCTACCAATACACTGTAGGTAATATTCTATACTAAATATGGTATATGCCTACAAATACACTATAGGTAATATTCTATACTGAATATGGTATATGCCTACAAATACACTGTAGGTACTATTCTATACTAAATATGGTATATGACTACCAATACACTGTAGGTAATATTCTATACTAAATATGGTATATGACTACAAATACACTATAGGTAATATTCTATACTAAATATGGTATATGACTACCAATACACTGTTGATAATATTATATACTGAATATGGTATATGACTACAAATACACTATAGGTAATATTCTATACTGAATATGGTATATGCCTACAAATACACTATAGGTAATATTCTATACTAAATATGGTATATGACTACCAATACACTGTAGGTAATATTCTATACTGAATATGGTATATGCCTACCAATACACTGTAGATAATATTCTATACTAAATATGGTATATGACTACCAATACACTGCAGATAATATTCTATACTAAATATGGTATATTCCTACCAATACACTGTACATAATATTCTATACCGAATATAGTATATGACTACCAATACATTGTTTGTATGAGGCTTTAACAAAATGGTATATGACTACCAAAACTCTATATGTTACCTACCACATGACCGATTCCTTAACATGGTGTGGTGGTAGAATTCCTGTATGACCCGTTGAGCTATGCCTGCGGGAGTGTATACTCCTGACAGGGCTTCCCTAGCTGGACAGGTTAATATAAGCCACCTCTTCTCGAGCCTAAGAGGTATGAGAAGAATCACTCAGACAGAAAAACAAAGGGTGGCAGACACTCTAAAGCCTTGGCCAGCAAGTCCCCTAGGACAAGGAAAAGTTAGAAAAATAAACCACTTATGGCGATAAATGCACATAATGACGGTGCAATTCTTTCCACTCCAATGAGGGACAACAATGGATCCTTGTGTGATGGTGCTCTGTCTGTGGTGTCCCCCCAGACTGGTAGATTGCCGCACCAAATTCCTCGAAGGGGTCCAAACCAAGTTACTGGAGGTCATCCAGTCCGCTGCAAGAAGCCAGGCTTCATAATGGCCTCAGGCTCCTGATATTGGCGGAGAAGACCATTATGTAAGGGAATCTCTACAGCAGTCTGCATAAACAAAGGATTTTGTGTACTAAAATGTTTGCTGGGCTTTGTAGATTGTGAAATGAAAAATGATTAGGTTCAAAAGTGCTGGGGGAGCACCAAGAAATCTATGATGGGGTCCAAAAATGCCACAAAAAGAAAGTCACTGATATGGCTATATATATGAGAAAACATCACATGTCTTTTTTTCCAGTTTTTTTTGTACGATATAAATGATACTAACACATCAGACCTACTGTTAAATCTTATTTTTGCAAATGCGATTTTTGAGACATTTGTCCGCTCATTTCTTACTAAAACGAATTGCGAGGCGCAGTATTTATGTTAATGTATTATAATTTTCACCAAAAATAAAGTATTTCGTCTAAAAATGTTACGTAAGACACTTGGATTTACACACAAAAAACACACTTGTCTATACAACTTTGGTAAAGATATAAGACTTTTCTATATTTGTAAGAGTTTGGTTAATGTGAAATTTATTTATTTACCAATGGTAAGTTTCTTAGAAATTCATAAAAATGTGTCTTTATTTTCTTTTTATCAGTACTTACATTTTCACACACAAATCAAATTCAACTTGCACAATCGTCTTAAATAATAATAAAAAAAAAACATAATTCTATAATTATAATTGCTTGAAATCTGTTATCTAACCTATAACTGTTTTTTGCCCAATTACTCCCCTTTGATAAAAATATGCCATTACTTTCCGTCTGCAGTTCGCAAGATAGTCTGGTTCCCAGCTTCTATTGTAAACAAATAGAAGTCTGGCACTGGCGGAATCATGGCCGACGCGATGATAATAGTGAGTTAACCAAATATTTTTAAAAAAAAAAGTGGTTCGTCGGGACAACATTAATTTTTCAATCGAAATGCATATATTTCATTCTGTAAACGTTCTTCCTTTTTGTCGAGTTTTTCCGCATTATGGGGTAAATTAATGTTCCATAACCTGAGTATGTTTCGGACAAGTACACAGATAGTGTAATTTCGGATGTTTGAGTAAATTTGCAAGATACTGTATTTGTGATGTATGTTTGAGTAGTGTGACAAATATGAATACATTGCGGTGTGGTTATCTTTGATCAACAGTCGTAATGCATCTTTATGTATTCACTATTCAGGCCTTTTCCCAGGTTCACCACAGTCAGAATTTCAGACCTGCTTTTCCCAGATAAGCAAAAATGCTTCTAAAAATCTTTTCTAAACTCCATTAAAAATGGTTCATGGTTTTCAAGGCAAAGTTATTCATAATTCATAATTCAAATCATATTTCAGATGGATCATACTTATATAAAAGGGGAGAGAGTACCTGGGTTCCAAGTAATTGAGAGTAGGTCTGACCCAGATCACATATACAGTGCCTGTGCCCCCAAAAACTCAAGTACCCCTCAGAAACGAGGAAGCAAGAGGGCAGGTAATCCAGACTATTCGCAAGATTGGATTGTAAAGGTCGAGTGTTTTTTCAGCATGCACATTCACACATCTGTTTATTGATATATATTTTTTTATATTTAGCAACTTTTTTGGTAAGTATCATTCAATACACAAATTATTTGTTTTGTAATCATTTACCTTCGTTTTGTAATTAAGATGAAAATACAAATTAGTGACTGTGTATAGCGATAAGTGCATTGCAAATGCTATTATGGTTAATAAGGCATTAAACATGAGGACAAAGGAAAGGCAGATACATGTCTTTAAACACATATGTCTTGAAAATCAAAATGTATTTTTAGTTTAGAGAAAAAACAAAAAAGAGCTATTCATAAGTTTCACAGCTATTTTTTTTAAACTTGAGTCGTAGTCGGATATGTATTAGTTACCGGATACTATCATAAAATTATGTCACTAAAAATACATGTTATTCTTTGAAGTGGCTGTTATATGGAAACTATTGATCGTGTTTTATACAAGATTTGCCTTACAGGCAATGATACAGTGTCCATAAAGATACCATGATTGCCATTTGTATGCTGTTCCACGATATATAAGACATAGTTGCCTGAGGTGGGTGTTTTCAACTCCTCTTTAATTATACCCCATTACCATTGGTAATGGGGGCTATATAGACGTCACTTTGTCGGTCTGTCTGTCCCGAAATTTCATCCGATCTTCACCAAACATGGTCAGAAGTTGTATCTAGATGATGTCTAGGTCAAGTTTAAATATGGGTCATGCCGGGTCAAAAACTAGGTCATGGGGTCACTTAGTGCGTTTTAAACCGAAAGTTTGTCCGGACCATAACTAGGTCATTTATCGTTAGATTTTTAAATGACTTGNTGAGACAGCATGCAACATATTCTGTGTCAATGCAGCATGTGGGGGTATACGTCACGTCTGTGACAAAGCTCTAGTTTATGAATGTATCCCTCTAAAACTTGTACAGTTGAATAACCTTAATGTGTAGATGATCAGAAAGAAAGAAATTTTGACTTCTACGAATTTGGGCAGAATTATGCCCCTTTTGTCTGTTATTCTATAGAATATAAATGCCCACAATATTTAGTTTTAACTCCTCTTTAACTACTGCTTTAATCTATCTGAAACATTAACAGTTGAGTTACCTTAATGTTTTGATGATCGTGAAGAAACAAATAGTAACTGCGACCAGTTTTAGCTGAAATATGACCTTTTGTGCTTTTGTCTTCTGTAGAACATATAGTGGACTTGTCTGTGTCCATACATGTTGTTGGGGCATCAGTGAATATGTCCTATTTCTATTTATTGTTGAATTAAATGTCTGTATTATTGACAGTTGGCTCTTAAAATATCATGACATTTTTAAGCAGCTGAAAATCTGAAAATAAAGTGTTGTTTTGATACTCCACGGATACGGAGGCATTAAACAGTGTACTTGTCCTTCTCCACGTACGCCCTGAACTACTCGGTTGGTAGTGGTCGTACTAGATAAACGACCTTAATTTGTAGATGCTGTAAAGAAAGGAATTTTGGCTCGGACGATTTTTTTTTGCAGAAATATTGCTTTCTATGTATTTTCCATTATAAAACATGTAGTCGCTTGAAACTTGTGTTTTTACCTTTTCTTGAAATAAAGGGTGGATCTTGCTCAAACTTGTTACAGTTAAATAACCTTAACATTTGGTAGACTATGGCGCTTTGTCTGTTTTACTACTATAGAATATATAGTTGCAAACTTTTGTGTTTTAAAATCCTCCTCAAAGACAGGGTGGATCTCTATCAAACTTTCACTGTCAAATGACATTAATGTGTAGACGATCGTTTGAAAGAATTAATAACCACGACCAGTTTTGGTTTAATTATGGTCCGTTGGCTGTTTGTCTATTGTAGAAGACATCTACAAAGTAGATTTTTCCAAACATGTTTTGTGAGGAAAGCAGTATATTTGACACATTTCTAGTTTATAAATAGATATCTTTCACACAGTCAACATATTTTAATATATCATACTCCGTAATGGTTACTTAACAAGTGTACAACAAGCTTGCACAGTTTATTGTTCAAATCTATTTTATGATCGATTTTCAGAGAGGATGTAAGTAAAATTGTGATATGGATATATGATGCGTGAGAATTATCATCAATATTGAAGTAGTTTGAAGGATAATAAATAAATACAAAGCTACCAACCAACCAACATGCAAAATATCGTCTACCCCATTGAAACGTTTTGGTAGTATAATGGCGTAATGAAAATATACAAGATGGCATAACCGGCACACGGTAATCAGTTATCAAACGGTAATTTTATTTTGAAAACAAAAAATCAAAATGATAGTCTGAGTACTTTAAATTCGTATAAAGAACATTTGGCAGCAGTAAAGACACGACACACCATAAGAAAATTGTGTTTTTTTTGTACATTTTTCTCGACACTTTTCATGAGAACATAATGGTGAAAATATGTGCAACAAAAGATTTATAAAGCCAGCAATTGTCACTTTTATTTGTGAAGCGTCATGAAGACTCCAATGCGAAAACGACCAGTGTGTCAATTAACCCGGCGTTGTGACCTATTAATGATTGCATATCATTTGGGAAGTATCTCAGTGGTGCATATTGGACCATTTAGTAAGCGTGCACCAGAATGAGATATCTTCATTACTAGGTCATTAATTTATGAGAAGTGATAACTGCCCTCAATTCGAGACATAACACAAAAACATTAAGAATAATATTGGATCAGTCAATGTTTAGTATTGGTTTTACCCGGTTTTAGGAGTCTCAACCTTACACTCGGCCCATATTTATATTTGTTTTTGTCCCCAAAGCAGCAATTTATAACACTGACTTTTCCATCGCTGAATTTGGCATATGCATCAACATTTTTAAATACAAACTTATTAAATGTTTAATTATAATCTTATAATAACAATTCAGTACGTGTTTTAATGGCGTTACCTGTTTATGGTCGGTAACGTATTTTATCCTAAAGCTAAATGATTTTATAGAAGCGATACGCTTTTCAGTCATTCCCGTTAAACATATTTCCCATAATGCAAATTATAGAACATATATATGAACATTTTACAACAAACATATGAAAATATTGAACACAAATATGAACGTTCAAGACATAAACATATTTTTAAAATTATACAACACAAATATCAGATTTAACCACAAGTATATGAAAATATTGCATACATTTATGAACGTTTCGAACATATATATATGGAAATATCAAACATAAAAATGAAATTAATTTGGATTGTACCACATGTTAATGGCTTTATGCAACATGTATATACAACTATACCACACAAACATGGAAATAGAGAACGTATTTATACAAATATACCATATAAATATGGAAACATTGAATTTTGCAGCGGTTGGCACGCAATTGGATGGCGATGAAGAAATGTATATTTTGTGTTGTGTGCAGAATTTTAACTCGTCATGGAAGCAAACACAACTTTAAAAAATTATCATGGTAATAACACAACTTTTGTGAGTAAACGAAAAGCCAGTAAATGTTTGCCTTTTGTATGCCAGTTAGTAAAAAGTGTGTAAAAAGAAGAGTTGTTTATAGACTAAAATTAAGAATATCCGACGGGATAAATATTGAATCCTGCTTGACATAGGGTACACATTTTGTAAGTTCAAAATGGAAGCCATTTTTGTTGTTAGTATTTTGCAGTGGTGAAACAGGAATTTAAGTTCGAACAAAACTCTCTGTGTTCTACTTGAGTGTGTAACATTTGGAATGATGATTAAATTTGAATTTAGGCATATAGCGATATTTTGTCTTGTTAATCAGCGTTTGCGAGGAATTCTTAAGGACTATTTCGAGTGGCGTAAACGGGAAAGATCACAACAATTTTAATATAACTACGCAGTGTTAGATTCAGCTAATTTAATCTTTTTTTTGCTATTATTTTTAGCAATTAAAGACTTCTATTTTGATTGCATCAGAAACAAATTAAATATTAAAATGGAATACTATATAAGTGTCATTGTGAACTTTATCTGACTCGTCTCAGAAAGGCTTACACGGCTCGGCAAGCCTTGCCATGTAAAACTTTCTTCAACTCGTTGGATAAATTCAAGGGCACGGTGCCACCAACATAGTATTCTCGTTATGCCCATATAAGTAAAATGCTTTAAGAAAACAATAAATTATGTAAAATGCTATACTATTTTTTGATGACGATAAAACCACGGTTTGCAGCTATCTGTCAATCATTTATATTTTATATACATGCATACATATATCGTGAAGAGAAGGAGGAAGTATTATCGTAATAAACCTGGCCAAAAGACAATTAATTAATGAAGTGTGATAATAAACCGATCGAATATTGAACTGATATTGACACTGGTGTTGAGGTAACATTTATCCATAACAGAAATGCATCGTCACGTAGTCATGATGTTATGATTATTTATGAATCTCATGCAAAGCTATTAACTGTTCACAGGTTACATTATTGTCCATCCAATATATATTTTACCTCCAATGCCGTATAAGCCCGAATGTCATACACGTCTATTGAAACACAATGACTCCGGGGCGTGATCACCAACGATTTGATGTTAGGTAAACACAGATATAAACTGAATAATGTCTTTTCATATGGCAGACTTGTGACAGACACTTCCGAAATATGTTCAGGTTGTCTTAAGTAATCACGCATATATATTTAATGGGTAATGGTTTTTCGTGATACATTTATTTGAAGCGAATTCCAACATGGACTATTTATATATTTGGCTTTCGAAGCATATTACGATGTAAATATACTTGTCAGCGATAGTTGCTTGTACTAGGATATTGTCCAATAAAACATCCACTTTCATTTGTATCTGTGTGCGTGCGTGCGTGCGTGCGTGCGTGCGTGCGTGTGTAACTTGGCTATTATATTTTATATTTTTTTTATCAATCGTCAATAATGTAATGTATTCAATGTACCATGTCTTCTCCTATATAATGACATTTTATTCATAATACATTATATTATATTTAGGTTTATAACTACACGAATTTTGTAGATGTTATCGTCCGTTAGCAGATTGTAATAATTTATTTGTGTACGTTGAGTATCTGCCGGTCGGATCTGTACAATATCTTCACCAAGTGCAATATTCTTGGTCTATGCATACGACACACGAACATAAAATTGTTCATAACACGTGTCGGCTTACTGGGATAAAATTGATAGCGAAACATTTAGTCAACATGTTGATTTATGACAGGAAACAATAGTGATGAATGTAAAACAATACAATGAAATATTTGCTGATCAATACATCCTACCTACTTTATCGAGCTTTACACATTGCATTACTGTTACTTCATAAGATGCATTACAATGATATGGGGTTTGTAGTGTATGAGACCGATTTCTCAAATCTTGTAAACAAGAAGCAATTTATTTAATGTTTGTATTTACATAATTTCGTCGTCCCTCAGGAAGTTGTTATTCTGTTGCTCCAATGCACATTAATCCATTAAGTAGTTATATTGCAATTGAATTGAATTTGATTTCTCTTTTATTGCGTGTTATTTTGAATGGCAATGCCAGGAGAATTTTATTTACACTTGTATGTTAGTGACTTGTTCTGGGTCAAGTGGGATGATCGACGCGTCATTCAACCGTTTTAAACCCATAATGATATAATTGACCGTTCCAAGGCGTTGACCGAAGCTTCAATCATTTTTATGTTTTTGTGTAATGTTGTATGTATCGTCCTGTATTGTATCGGCAATTGACCGCATGCCTTATATAAAACATAAGCGAGGGTTAATACAAATTTATCTCCTAGTAGTATTTCTGGAGTTCGATTATTCCAATATACACAGAAGGTCAAAGCTATTTGATTAAGTTTCACTGTATCATGTTTGTAATATTTGAAAACACACAGGAACCTTCATCATTTGACGCGTTTGAAATCACTAGAGGAGTTTCGAATAATTTGTTTTCGACTACCTATGTAATAACGACACATTTTATTTTTGCTTCTTTATTTTTGATAACAACGAAAATCACATTATAGTCAATAATTGTTCTGCTAACAAAACAAACACAAGTACAACACAATGGGCATATTTGCAACGAGAGGCTTGACGCTTTTAAGTATAACACTATAAGTGAATATATATATATATATATATATATATATATATCTATANCCGTTTCCACAAAGCTCCATATGGAAATCTTAAATAAAGAGAAAACTTTAAAACATATTGTCTATGAAATATACATTGTTCTTTATTCACAAATACACAACTAATAAATATGCTAGTAATATTTACTTTTTTGAAATATTTTTATGTATAAATACATATATATGACCTAACCAGAGACTTAAGGAATTATATTAATTTAAGGAATGTACATGGACTTTCCTTAAGGAGCTTTGTGAATATTATTATGTATCTATTTATACGAGATAATAAAGTCATAAACTATATAAATATAACACAAATCAACGCATATAAAATACAACTGTGTTATGATATTTGAAAAAAACAACACTATTTGTGTTAGTTAAGATCAATAAAATTATGATAACAATGGATGCTTGAATTATACATTTAAAATTAAACCGATAAACAATGCTTAATTACTCTGAATGTGCGAATAAAAATGAATGAGTGGCATTATTTGGGTTTGTGATGGAAACGACGCATTGCATATATTTACAACGGCAACTTTTTTTTACAATATTCAATAAAAATTATCCGTATGAAAACAAATACAAACACGTTAAAGTAACATAATTGGAACATCTATTTAACGAGCCTTCCCCTAAGTTATATACAATTACATTCATTGCACTTAAAATATATAAAGTCTAATCATCGTCACAAAATTAACCCGAAACAAGAGCTGTGTTTGTGAAACACAATGCCCCCTTCTGCGCTTTGAAGCCATATATTTGACTTTTGACCTTGAAGGATGACATTGACCTTTCACCACTCAAAATGTGCATCTCCATGAGATACACATGCATGCCAAATATCAAGTTACTATCTTCAATATTGCAAAAGTTATGACCAAGGTTTAAGTTTTGGGACAGACACACAGACACACACAATGACAGACAGACAGGCCAAAAACAATATGCCCCCGATCATTTGATCCGGGGGCATAAAAATGCATATTTACATTTGATAAATAAATCATCACATAACACAAGATCACAGAGACACATGGTGTACGGGCTAGTCCGAACTCAAAACTCGCAAATATTTATGTACAAAAACAGTCTGCCATTATTTATGATTTATGAACAGCAAAACAAGTATAATAATTTATCAAATATTCTGAATGAGAACTGTGTCAATATACAATTAATAATACACGCTTAAAGTTTTGTTAGCATGTCTAATAACTTAACCGGTATTAATATGTCTACACTATTATTTACATATTTACAAGAGTTTAATTCTTGGTCATACATGTAATATCACCTCACCCAACGTCTTATATTTGATGCCAATACAAATATGTACATGTATCTATTAATTAGATACTACTGCCGTCTCTTCGTGACATTGAACAATTAAAATCAATGCATGCGTGAACAAGAAATGTGTCATATGTTTTACAAATCAAAGTAGCGCTTGTATATTGGCAACAGTTCTTTTGTAGGTTTCAACAGTTCCTGGGAATGGTTTGACATAGAAGCGTCCGTATTAGCCGTGTCGAAGATTGGCCAGTTCGGGGCTCGATCCCAGAAACTCGACATGAAGAAAGGAGTCAGAGGCAGAAGCTCTTTGTTGCCTTCTAACTTTCGTAGCTTACATCTCCAGTCGTCAAGCGGAAGTGGCTGCATGCCCATCCCATCGAACAGTTCGCGGAATTCAATAGTATCTCGATTAAACAGATGATACACACGCGGCAAGCTTTGGCTTTCGTCCTCGCTGCAAATTTTTAAGGAAATCTCGATCATCGCTTTGGCGCAGAAGTCAACGGGTGTCAAGTCAAAGGGGAAGTCCATGTCTGGATACGAGCCCATTTTAGACATGCCCAGCATGATGCTCGCAAACAAATCGTTCTTCGGACCAACACCATCTGTGCTTCGTCCGGAGACGCGGGCTGGTCGGAAAATTGCTCCTCCAGGTAGTGAATCTAAAGCTTGAAGTACAAGCCGCTCACTTGCCCATTTACTCTGTGCATAACCGCCTTCTAAGTTAATGGGGTCTTCCATAAAGTCTGACTCACTAAGCACAAGTCTTTGGCCATCCTTTCCAACCTTCTCATCTGGAAACAAAAAGACGCTAAGCGAAGACGTCGTGAACAAGTATTTCTGCACCCCAGTTGTTGCAAAACGAATGAATTCTTTTGTACCAATGACATTGGCAACTCTATGGTCTTCGTAGGATGCATTGAAATTCATCGTGGCAGCGTTCATGAAAACAACGTCAATTGCGTTGCACAACGACTTGTAAATATCCGGGGCTATTCCAAGATTTTCTTGCGACAGGTCAGACAAAACCACAGCAATCCTCGACGCGTACTCAAACTTCCACAACCCATAATTGCGCATATTGTCGATTATTCTTCCGATTCCTCGTGTCTCCGTAGTTTCTCGTACCATGCAGCAAACATGAGAATTCGACTGCTCCATGATCTCAGACAACAAGAAAGCCCCAAGGAAGCCTGTTACCCCGGATAAGAGAATGTTCTTCGGATGCATCGATGTGCCAGTTTTGTGTGTCATGGAAGAAAAGTCCAAAAGCTGGATGGACCGACGTCGTTCTGGATTTGCAAGCAAACTGCTATCAAGCTCTGAGTCGTGGTAAATCATGTCCCTCAAATCTGTCACTGAATTAACCGGCGCATTCTCGCTTTTGGCTTGCATATCTCGTCTTCTGCGAATGACATCTGAAAACTCTTCAATAGTATCTGCTGATCCAAGATCTGTGAACGAAATTTTAATGTTGAACTCGTCTTCCAAAACCCTCATCAACAAAACTAACTGAAGAGAATTTCCTCCAAGTTCGCTGAAGGAACTTTGACGGTGAAGTGAGTAGACAAAGGACTCGTCAAATTTGAAAACTCTGCACCACAGTCGGGCAACTGTCAACTGCATGTCATTCAGGTGGCTGTGACCATCATTCACCTGTTGGTCATGTACGCGTTCATCTTGTTCTAGCTTCTTTCTGTTTATTTTACCGTTAACTGTTTGGGGAAAGTCTTTCACCTCGAGCTTCTGTATAAATGTTGGCATCATGTACTTTGGAATGACCTTTGCGAGATATTCTCGAAGCTCTGATATGTAGATGAATGTAGGCGCAACATACGCCGCTACAGATAGATCGCTGGTTGAAGAGCATTTGTGAACCACTACCACAGCCATCTCCACCTTGGGGTGCTGAATAAGAACTTGCTCTATTTCACTGAGGTCGATTCTATTGCCTCGAATCTTTACCTGGTCATCTGTCCTGCCAACGTATGTTATGTTACCATCGGCATCTTGAAATGCGTGATCTCCAGACTTGTAGAGTAGGGATTTAGTCTTAACCAGAGGATTCTGAACAAATTTCTCCTTCGTGAAATGCGACGCATGCCCGATATACCCATGTGCAAGACCTTTACCACCGATGTATAATTCGCCAACAACATATGGAGGAACTGGGTGCATGTATGCATCAAAAATGTACACTTGAACACCGTCGATAGCGCGACCAATTGGAAGTTCGCGATTCACATCTTCATATTTGGTGTCAGCAAAATGTTCGTAGCACGTTGCGCAGACTGTACCTTCTGTTGGCCCATATGCATTGAAGAATCTAATGTCTCCGTTTGAGGTCCACTTGTTTGCAATGTTCAATGTGCATGCCTCCCCCGCAGTGACAACCTTCTTTAACGTTGGCAAGTCTTCTGGCGAGTAAATGTTGAGCGCTGAAGGCGGCAGTGTAATAACAGACGCTTTCATTTTTGTTATCGCAGAAACAAATTCGCTTCCAAGACGTTCAGTAGAACCAAGAACTGCCAGTGTTGAGCCGGACAATATGGAAGTAAAGATCTCAGAAACAGAAGCGTCAAACCCTATCGACGCGAACTGTGCAGTGACGTCACCAGGAACAAGATCCCAACACATGATTTGTGCTCTAGCCAGGTTAATAACACCGGATTCCTTTACTTTGACCCCTTTTGGTCTTCCAGTTGACCCAGAAGTGTACATTAGGTACAAGAAGTCATTGTCTTTGTCGTCGTTTCGGTGTTTTCGACTCTTTGAAGGACTGTTTCCATTTAATATACCATTGTTATCGCTTGGTCCATACATATATATGTTATTGTCATTTTTATCAGAGCCAAATTCAACCATAACCACAGTCTTATCGAGTATTTGATGTTCAAAACTGACGGACATTGAAGGGGTCAAACCATTTAGGTCACATTTGCTATAAACTTCTTTCGTCATCAGCATTTTTCGCACCATTGCGTCTTTTAGTGTGAAGACAATTCGGTCTGCCGGCAAGTCTATCGGTAGAGGGAGGAAAGCGTGCTCGCTTTTTACCACTGCAAGAAGTGTAACTGTGTACGCAATGGAATTTGGCATGTGAATACCAATCACTTGTTTTGAGCAGTCTCGTGCGCATTTGACACGTTCATTAATTTTGTTTGCAAGTGCGTTTATTTCTGCTGAAAGTTTATTGTAAGTCATCATTGTAGTTGTGGATTTCACCGCAATACCCATTGGAGTCAGTTGACATTGTTTATCTACCAAACCGGCGAGGGTTTCTTGTGTCTCCTCTTCTGTTAGCAAGTTATCAGGAACTGCGTAGAACTTTTTAATGTCGTTTGAAGTTACCAAGGATATGCTCTGCAAGGGTTGGTTTTCTGTAGCGTCCGACATCTCATTCAAAAATGTCGAGAAATGTTGTAAGACATCAGTTATGTGACTAAAGTCCTGCGCTGGTCTGTCATGGTACATCACCTGCAGTTCGGTGCCATTCTTGTCTCCAAAGAATAACAACACGTTGCAATCAAATAGAATGTCTTGTAGTTTACTTTCCGACAAGCTTCTAGGACGCGGACCAGACATCACGATGTTGTGAAAGGGGAATCTTCGGGTGCCCTTTAGTTCAGGATATCTGTAAAACATGTCGTGTAAGTAAGTCCCTGCGTCTTTGTATTGCTTTATTTCTCGCTTGCATTTGTCGATAACATCGTCTGTACAGGCGCTGCAGTCCAAATTAAAGGTACAGTGAGCAATGCTGCTGTACAAGTCATGGCAGTCCTTAGGAATGGATTTCTTGTCGGCGAGTATACCAACATGAATCGTCGATGTGCAGTTGATTCTTGCCATAAATGCAACAAAGCAGGCTTGCAAAAATGTGCTGTAATCTTCGCCGCATGAAGACTCTAGCGTTGTCCTTTGTAAGTCAATGGCGACCGACTTTACCGCTACCTTATTCGAAATATTAATGATACTGGCAACGACATTCATCTTCTGACGGTAAAACATGGTCGGCTCGTAATGAACCATCTTGTTTCTCCAAAACGTTTCTTTCTTTCGAAAGGCCAACAGATCGTCTTCGTCTCCATCAAAACCGCACTCCAGAGCATTGCCAACCTCTAAACAATACTCCTTGAATTTGTTTACCGGAATGTGGTATCCGTGAAGATCTGCGACAGATACTTGTATTGGTTCGGTCTTCGTAGCAACTACAATAGTATCATCGAATACATCCAGAATTGTCCCAGGAGCTGAATGTGATTTTATGCAACAAAGTGGAGGCTTGGATACGTTCGTGACAATACAAAATGAGCCGTTTGCTGTTTTGATCTTTGGACTGCCTAATGCATTCTCATTGTGTCCGAATAACAGTGCTCTTGCTGAATCATAGATTGTGTCAACATCTTCTGTGAACTTCAGAACACCAACGTTCGGAGGGATGGCATACAACCCGAAGTAGGATCTGCAGCTCTCGTCTTGTTTCCTATACTGAAGCTTATTGCAGACGATGTCGCTTGTCAGACGTTCAAATGCTCGTTTGGCGGCCTCAACGCATTTCAGATTTAAGGTCAGTGCGGAGTCATCTTCCAGAATGTCTACGGTCTCGCTCTCTATTATGTCCCCAGTGTCGATGCCCACCTCGACAACATGCCAACTGATACCATGCGTCTTCTCACCGCGCATGATTGCCCACGAGGTAGCGTGCACACCCGCATACGCTGGAAGGGGGCTATCATGGTAATTAATGGTCTCTCTCCGGGGAAGCTTCAGAACATCCTCTTTCAGAATTCTCGGATTTGAAATGCTAAACAAATAGTCTGTTTCAAACCCCTCCAAGATTTCAACCAAGTTCGCGTTTCTTTTGTAGCATGGAATGCCGTTATGTTTGCAAAACGTCTCAGACCCCTCGCTGTTCGTAAAAACGACGTTGATGGAGATATTTTTGGATTGCAGCTCATGAAGGCAGCAGAGTAGAAGATTTCCCTCACCAATGGCGGCGCACGTGATATCGGGACGCATCTTGAAAGCGATGTTGATCGTCACTCTGAAAATAAACAACGAAATGCGTGATTCATTTGTCACTGGTAATTTAAAACGACTAAGCACTAAACAAAATAATTGAGCTGATCTCTGGGACACCGGGCTTAATGCATCGTCGTAAAGTGTCTTCCCAGATTAGCCGGTGCGGTCCGCAGTTGATTTCCTGAAATGATGTCATATTTAACGTTTTTTTTTGCAGCCTACAGCCGCCTGATTTTGTGAAGATTTTTACTAGTTCTAATGGATAAATATTTATCAAAGTGATACAGTGTTGTTGGTGGTGTTATTATAATTATAAAATACACGTCTGATATCATCAATTGTGAGTATTAAAGGTCAGATATGTAATGATGTATGACCTGCTTAAGTAATAAAGTGCAATACGCCTGTGGATGCGGAGTTATTTATTCCCAAATAATCATGAAAATCTAATAACAGCGTGATATACATTGTAGAATTGATAGTGATTAGTATATACTGTTATGGTTTTCGTCATAAATCAGTCAGAAAATATCCGCCCAATTTATCAAGCACTTAGTTACTCTGTCTGGTCTCATGCATATCGGCTAAACAGGTGTCTTATTTTCGACTGATATGGTGTCCTATGTAATAACCGCATGCTATGTTACAACGAAAATATATATGACAACGGCATCCTATGTTACAACGGAAAGATATGCTTCAACAGCATCCTATGTTACAACGGAAAGATATGCATCAACAGCATCCTATGTTACAACGATAAGAATTAAAGACATGCTTCAACAGCATCCTATGTTACAACGATAAGAATTAAAGATATGCTTCAACAGCATCCTATGTTATAACGATAAGATAGGCATTTAACAGCATCTATGTTACAACGGTAAGATATGCTTCAACAGCATCCCATGTTACAACGATAAGATATATGAGATATCCTTCAACGGTTAGAGTTGCTACAACGGCATATTATACTAGTATGTAACACCAGCATCATATGCTACGATGGCATTCTATGGTAAAACTACATCATATGCTTCAATAGTTTCCTATGTTTCAACGGCATCCAATGTTTCTACGGCATCACATGTTACAACGGCATCATATGTTTCAATGTCAGTATATGTTACCATAGTATTTGCTATACCAAATGTGTGAGAATTAAAAAGTAGGAGTGTTAGTAATTTTTAATTTAATACAAAGTCGCGCGATTTAAAACTGTCGAAATATCCCGACCTAAGACAGTTGGCTTCCCATGCAAAGGAAATGTTTTGACTTTTCTTGAATTGGGGGACGTTATTATTGTATCATTGTTAATTTCTGTTAAGCTCGCTTATTGTGGACAAACTACACTATAATTCCCAAAGACAATTATTTCTTAAATTTCCTTTTTAAAACTAGAGAAATACAAACTGGATCCAATAAATATTACTTAAAATGGCATCCTGGCTCGAATAAATACTACTAAGAACGCGTATACTGGTTCCAATCAATTCTACGTATAATGCGCATGCGGGCTTCGATTAGTACCACTTACAATGCGTATTCTTGGTCCTATTACCGTGTAATGCTACTTATAACGCTTATATACTGGCATCGATATCTACTATTATGAACGCGCAAACTGGCTCTAATAAATACCACTGAAAACGAGCATACTGGCTCCGAGTAATTTATATAATGCTACTTATAATGCGCAGAATGGGACCGATTAATACGTGCATACTGGTTGCGATTAATATTACGTAGAACGCTTATACTGGATACAATAAATGGTAATTGTTAATAGAATATGAGCCGCGTTATGTGAAAATGGAGTTTAATGCTAGTGCGTAAAGTGTCGTCCCAGATTAGCCTGTGCTGTCCGCACAGGCTAATCAGGGACGACACTTTCCGCCTTAACTGGATTTTCGTCAAGAAGAGTCTTCCTTTCAACGAAAAATACAATAGAAGCGAAAAGTTTCGTCCCTGCATAGCCTGTGCGGACAACACAGACTAATCTGGGACGGCACTTAATGCACGTGCATTAAACCCCCTTTTCACAGAGCGCGGTCCAATTATACTTGTAAAGCCCATACTGGCTCTAATGAAGACTTCTTCGAACGTGTACACTGGATCCAATTGAAACGATTTAGGACGAATCGTGTCCAAAAGTGTCGCTTATCAACTTATCCGTATGATTCTGCACTGTGTATGTATTTACAGATTAAATGAAAACTTGATTCTTATACTTGTTTAACTATTTCAACTGATGCACCTATTTATACTGTTAAAGGCGTTATTAAAAGGAAAAAAGGAGTTATAAACATTTTAACTAGGGTTTGACTTTAAACTTGTATTTCCTTCTTTTGTAAACTGAGTCTCGGCTTATTACTTTGTTCACCTTAACATGCGCTGTATTCCTATAATGACATGTACAAAAGTTTCGTTATGTATTACGAAAATAGCATGGACACAATGTTAACAGCATCATTAACAGCGACAACATATATGTTAAACCGATTCACATCTTAAATGTACTGTTTGTAAGCAGGACGAATTTCGCGTAGCGATAATAAAAGGTCTGTTCAAAGAAAACAATATTGAATGTGCTCCTCTTTTAAAGATATAATGCTCAAAATTCTGACAAGGAAAGCCGATTTTCTAAGAAAAACGGTTCAGATGTTTTTGACGCCACAGGGTTTGCGTTTCATCACCTTACCAGTTAAATATACTATCAAAGTTTGTTATATGTAACTTTATAATCTTGAAATTTTGCGTATTGTGCACTTTACCAAAATCGATCTTCAAAAACTTTCGATTTCGAAGGCTTTTCATGCGTGGATCTCGATATAACTTGGTAAATAATGTTTGTGTAGCTCGTTTTAGTAGGTGTCAATACAGCTTGCTGTCATGCTTCTGTGTACTGTAGTGATTAATTTTGCGTACACTTCTGTACTGATTAGTTAAATAACATCGCACGTGCATACAAATGACTTATAGACTTACGCATTTGTGCGACGTTTCAAAACATTCCCACCAGCGGGCATCACCATAGTAGTAAATTGTTTCGCAGAAAAAAAAAGTTTTAGATTTATAAATGCTATATGTTTAACATTGTTATTATGTTCACATTAGACAGCAAGTAATTGTTCAGCAAAAATTGGAATAACAAGTGTGTTAAAAACTCCATGTATGATGTTTAATGTAATTTTTCGTGACTCAGACTTTATATATCAACATTTTTTTTTTAATCAATACTAATATCGCTATGAAATGTAATTGTAGAATATACATCAAAATGTAAGGAAAATGCTTTTCAACTTGTAATAAAGGAATAATCTAATGTATTTTTTGTAAACCTTACTGAATTCTTAAAAATGATTTTTATTTATATAGATAACTAGCAATTTTATTACTTTACTTAAATAAAACATATCCAGAAGAATGCTTGGCAAATTGTAATTAAGAAATAATCTTATTATTTTATGCATAGGTTATTTATACAGTTGGAGTGAAAATGTTAACTACAGATCTAAATATTTTGCATAGACGAGTGAATGTTTATATAACTTTAAATGTATGTAACTGTATTTGAATTATATAAAATATTGTATTCTGATAAAGCTGTTTATGTTTGTGAATAAATAGGTTATTTAAACAAACAAAAAGCACTATAAAATAATTACAATAAAAATACAACTCACTGATCCCACTGACCGGTGAAGTGTTCAATGTGAACGCATTCAGGCCACTCGGACCACTCGCTTTATATACGCGGAACTGGTAATAATCAATTCATTTTCCGGAAATTAATCATAAGGCATGACGATTTCTTAAAGCATGTGATTTTCTTTGAACGATTAATAAAACATATGAATAGTTTTCCAACTTCCAAAAACTACACAGTAACTACATCATGAATCTGGCTACGGAATCATATTCCTACCATTTATAATTCGCTATGTCCGAAGTATAGACGATGGCTATACACAATATAGTTGTCAACTTACCATTTTTTTATTTCAGTTTTATTTTAACATGAAAGGCAGGCAAGTGTGACGGCCCAATAGAAGCAGACAGACAGAAAGTAAAAGCACAAAACATGACAAAGAAAAAACGTCAATATTACAGAAGTACAAGACTTTTAAAAGTACATTTAAAGCTGAACCTTATGTTAAAAATAGAACTTTAACAAGAAATGAAAACAGTGCTTTAGCCAAGTTCAGGTGCGGTGTAGCACCCTTTAAAATTAAAACTGGCCGTTACCAAGGAATTGTTTTAGAACAACGAACTTGTTTAACTGTTAAACTATGGTGAAAGAAGAAACCCATGTTTTACTCCAATGTCCATTGTACAATACCTTGAGAAATGAAAATGTATTAAAAGCGACATCCATCAATAATGATTTAAATTCATTTTCAATGCCTGATAAGATTTCATTCCTAATTTCCGATGAAAATATGGTATAATATAGTGCCAAAACCTGTCATGAAATACTTAGATAAAGAAGTTACTACATGTATAAATAATGAATATTGTATTTTACTATTATGTTGTTGTGAATATTATAAAATCATATGTACAGATATATGTGTGTATATGTTGTACATACAAACGTAGATAAATATTTTATTTTATTAATATTATTTTACCTATCCTTTTATTGTTTAGCAATATCGTCTTATATGGCGTAGGTTCATATATTTTATAGTCTCTCATAATTCTATTAGAGTGGTTTTATACATGAACTTGCTTAATTTGCTTCATGTTTTATATACCATGAATGTATAAAAGTGAGACTCAAATAAACGTTCTGTCTGTCTGTCTGTATGTCTGTCTGTCTATTTGTAATAGGTTGTTGGTATTGTGCAACTGTTTTTATTAAGATGCCCGTGTTGTGCAACTTGATTTGAACAGCCAAGTATATGTATATGCATGTATTTGAATTCCTGCTACGCACAGGAACGCTTTTTCCTGATTAAAACGAGCGTATTTGTATGTATACGTTTTAAATGTTCGTTCGTTACTTTTAACACATTGTAAATACAAATTTAGGTACCGTTTTTGGTCAATTCGGTTTTATTGACATTAGATAAATACGTGCTTTGTTGTTCAAGTCCCAACTGAAAATATCTGACCAAAACAGTGGACCCTGTGTGGCGCGGTGGTCTAGTAGTAAAACATATTACTACCAATCCAGAGGTCCCGGTTCAATACTGGGTCGGGGCACTGGATATACTATCTACTGGATAAAACACTTATGGCTTTTCCCACCAGAATATAGATCTATATGTAAGAAACACAGGAAATTATTGCGTGTATTGGTGCTATACACAGAGCACTTAAAAGAACCAATGGTCTCTTAGTAAAGATTTTATTTTGTAGAAACCATATTCACAACATTATTTTCACAACTTTAAAGTGTAATAATAATGATGTACATTTTATTTCCCACGAGTATGCGTCAGTTATCGGTGAACTTCAAACCATTGTTGTAAGTTTGCATTTCCTTAAACAAATAAATGTACGCAATTATATTGAACATTTAATTACATGCACTCCGCCGGATAAGTGTATACATTCTATATAAATCTACGTCACTCCCATCTTAGTAAGCTTTGCAAAAAAATCGTATTTACGAGTCCGGAATTTATCCGGACTTATTTGGAAGTATTGAACGCGGAAGATGATCATCCGCTTTCGTTTTCAAATCAGTTCTTGAAAGTGTGACATTTTGTCTGTCTTATATCTGAGTCGCGCTCCATGATTTTTTTTTTATCCATGCGCGTAAAGTGTCGTCCCAGAGTCGCATGTGCAGTCCGAACAGGCTAATAAGGGACGACACTTTCCGCTTGTACGATATGTTTCGTTTAAAGGAAGTCTCCTCCTAGCAAAAATCTAATTTAGGCGGAAAGTGTCGTCCCTGATTAGCCCGTCCGGACTGCACAGGCTAATCTAGGACGATACTTCATGCACGTGCATTAAAGCCCCTTTTCACAGAGCGAGGCTTTTTATATATTTGTCTTAAAATGATTACTAGCTGTTCAAACTTATAGTGCCTATAATCTATATAAATATTACAAACAGGAACATGATCAAGTAAAATGTGCATTAACCGCGAGTCTTTATATATCCACAACAAATGTTCATATAAAAACGTGTATTACTTTGCATTTCGTAAGATGTGTTGTAAGAAAAAGAGGTTCGATGAGCGACTATGACGTCAGTTGCGGAACTGAAACTAGAGGCTTGGTTCAGAGATGCTTAAAATAGAACACTGTATGGTCTACATTTGTTCTAACTTCGTTGCGATACTTATGTTGCAAGAATAACGACTAATGATTTAGATTTATTTTTTAAATTAAGGTGTTTAATATACAGTGTTGAATATTATACTATTAGAACTATATATATACTGTGCGTGCGTCAAAATTATGCTCTTAAAATTGCTTTTGATGTCGTGTGTTTCTACTAATTAATTCATTTAAAAAGAAAACAACGCGTTTTAAACACGAATTAGATACTAAATGAAAGGTTTTTAATATTTTAATAAATATTAAACATGACAACATGAGTATTTTTTTTTAATAAATATTAATCAGGAGTTGCGATAAGAATATAAAAAAAAAATCAATAGAGGTTGTTACCGTGAAATTTGATAATTTAATTGTTTGGGCTTTTACGGGTTGAAACCGGCGAAGTGTTGGCTTTAAATTCACAACTACAATTCTGTTGAGAAGTGAAACATTATGAATACCATACGTTGCACTGAAAGTATAACGAACGCAGATGAAGCGTGCAGTTCGGACCTGTACGAGTACTAGTATACATTTTTTCTGATTCCCGACTGTGTTTAAGTGCAATGTCTATAAGTATCATGATCATGCTGCTACAAGATGAAATTTAATCTAAAAGTTCTTAATTGGCGGACATTAATGTGGCGTTGGAATGGAAAATGATGATGATGATTATGATGTTTTATCATCATCATCATTATTATTATGATGATGATGATGATTAATATGATGATGATTAGTATTAGTATAAGTATTATAAGTATTATAATTATCAGTGTTAGTATTTCTATTAAATGATTACCTGTTAAGCAGTTAATTGATGTCCACTTGTCTAGTAACAGATGTATAATTACTGCTCAGTTTTCAGTCACCAACTAATGACCAATTATTCACTGGACATCGCGCTGCTGTAGGCAGGTTATATCTGACCTAGTAGTGGATGAAAACCGCAACCACTGACAACTTGACGGCTCTTATAAGGTAGGTTGTAGCCTGAGTGTGCCATTTATAGTAACACAGGGCCATTTATTGAGGTTATTCAGTTCCTTGTGGCACAGATAAGGAACCATATGGAAGAGAATTTAAACAAATGCCAAATAAACATACATTACTATTTAAAGCGTATATGTGAATATAAATGACTATTTCTAGCACATAAATGACTGATTCTTGAGTATAGGTTACATTCGTAATACAAATTGCAGATCCATTTCATGTTACTTTCAAATTCTTGCATATATATTTTACTTCTATTCGCAATACCGACATCTATCTATCAAAACTGTCTTAACTCCCCTTACGGGTATTATTGACAGGTAACATGCATATATGTGTACAACTGTTACAGAACAGATAGTAACAACTGCTCACTTTTTAGTATTTTTTTTTTAAGTATAATTTTAACTGTATTTGTGTAAAATGTAACTAATATATTACTTTTAAAATGTTTCATCGCGTTACAGAAGTATATCAGGACCGATATTCACCCCAAAAGTGCAGAGCAAAAAAGGCGGGAAATGATGTTATCATGTCCTAGATCGAGGTCCCGCAGGTGAGGGATGAATTGAATGACAGAAATATCATTCAGTAGACTTTCCAGATTTTTTACCAAATACAGAAATGTATTGAACATTATATAAGTCTTGTTTTGTTTATTTGCGATGAGTAAGAAAATACATTGCATTTAATTTGAGATTCGTATATGAGAGAGACTGAGGGTACATTGTTGATATATCAAAGTGATATCCCCTTGAAGGATGGTGTAAGACTTAAATAAGAATTACCGGAAATTTAGATTCATTTGTTTTTATACCGAGGTGCTAGTTACAATGCGAAAGTGATCTTTTTTGGAAAAATGCCATCATTCTTCTGTTTTAAGAATTGTGAATTAAACATAAGTAACATTTGATTGTAAGTATTAAGTAATGTATACATCTTGTTTGAAATATTGGGGGAAAAGCAGGTGTAGGGGAGACCACTGTGAAGTTGTAAGCCAGTTGTAGGGGAGACAACGGTGAAGGTTAACGGATTACAGCTATGTGCTCGAAACATGTCAAACGCATTTGCGTTTAATTTGCTACCTGTTGTGTACGCGGGACAACAAATATATACTTAAGTCGCTGAATATTTCTAGATATATGAAAACTTTAAGTATGTTTCGTGAACATGTCGTCCGTTATTCGCCTTTGTGGACTGCACATACTAATCAGGGACGACACTTTACGCACATGCATTAAACACCCTTTTCACAGAGCGAGGCTTAAATATTTTCGAAGCGTTTTCATTCGTTTTATCCCCCTTTCAACGCATCGATTCACTGCTCGTACAGGATCTTCTCCCAGAAGAATCCCTCCTCCATCACTGCCCACACTGCTTCGTTTTCCTCCTTGTACATCGCTTACCGTGACTTGCGGAGGATTGTATTTCATCAGTAAATATTTCGTTTTGTTTTTCTTCTTTATTTACGGAGTCCTTCCGGGCTTCCTCCCGCTGGTAGTTTTCTATCGGCTCTAAATCATATGCCGTGTTCTTAATGACCCTGTATGTAGAATCTTTCTTTAGAGCATTCATCAAGTATCTGCCGCATCATTGCTAAATCTGATCTTTCCTATTTTCTTCTTCAGACATACTTTCGTGGCTTGAAGAAGATTTCTCATCACTTTAATTTTAGTGCAACGTACCAAATGAGTCTCGTTCTGAGAAAACTGGGCATAATGCTTGTGCGTAAATTGTCATCCCAGATTAGCCTGTGCAGTCCGCACAGGCTAATCAGGGACGACAATTGCCGCTTTTATGAAATTTTTCGTTTAAATGTTGTCTCTTCTCAGCGAAAATCCAGTTTAGGCGAAAAGTGTCGTCCCGGATTAGCCTGTGCGGACAACACAGGCTTATCTGATATGACACTTTACGCTCATGCATTTCTCCCAGTTTTCTCAGAACGCGACACAAATTGTCTAGTCTTCTAAATTTCTTATTGCATTTGCCACATGAGTTCATGTTGACGGCGGTGAAGCGGCTGCGGTTTTGGGAGGATAAAAAAGCAAGAGATCGCGTTACTATTTCAGAGCGCCCGCCTCCAATAGTCATTTTAACTCAAAAGAACCTCTTCCCAGTCCTCTGTCGCTCTATTTCAACACTCCATGAGCTCCTCCGTGCTTGGTAACGTTTTTACCATATTTTTTATTTGTGATAAATCCGCATGCTCCGTCATTCCGATGAAACTAAGAGCGTTGGATACTCAGTTTAACAAGTAGCTATCATCTTACATACATAACATACTACGAGTTATATTTTTTCAAGGACTATCGGAAATAGCCTAGATCCACCTCCTATACCGGGCGAAAATATAATTATGAACAAGTATCCCGGCATTACGGAGCACTATTGTGTGCATAATATTAACTAACAACAGCAACGGAGTCAACATTATTTCGGACATTCAAATTCTGCGTTAAACTTTATTATATGTTATCATTCACTGTTTGTAGGGAGTGTGAAGTAAAATACATGTGGACTTTGCAACCTACAGTAACTCTTCTGTATGAAATAACTTCATGGATACATTTGAAGGATCACACTTACTTAAACAAAACGTGTTTAGTGTCACAGCAACACCTCCTAAAAGAATACTCAAAGAGGTGATTCTTTGAGTCGCCATGTTTTTCATGTGAGACAGCATCATGCAATAGGTATCAACCAGTAAAGTTATAGGCCTTTCCCAAAACTAGGTGACCTCCCTTGGGAATTACCTCCCTTTATAGCGAATATGTCATTACCAAAGTTCATTTGCAACTTTTTGCATAGTATAGCTATTGATTTTAAGTACTATCAGAGGAGGTAATCACGTGATAGATAAAAGGCGACGTCCATGCCGAGGTAGGTATTTTTCGACGTTTTGTACCCTCCATTACTTTTGTTTAATGTGTAAATGCCGCTCACTTTCCAGTCATATAGGTTAGAAAGTAATTTCGTATTAAAGGGACTGTCCACTAGATTTTGGCATGTATTGAAGCATGTCATTAAATGCTCTATATTGATAAATTCAAACATTTGACCTAAAAATCTGCAGTTAAAAAACAAGAATACAATTTAAAAAGGGAGAAAAAAAGTAAACCTCATCAGGGCTCGAACCAGTGACCATCGGGGTCCTGGAGTAAAAACCAATTAGACCGCTCGGCCATCCTGACAAGTATGTACGATAGCCGTATTTTATACCATATATAAGCAATCCTCGTAGTTTTACAAAATATAGCGACAATAACAGAACTTTCCAAATTATTCAATCGTTTCGCGTCGAACGACGCTTTATGATTTTGAGGTTTTCAAATCGTCAAAAGATGCATATAATGGATATTTAAGAGCATTGTAAATGGTCAGTATTACTATTTCCTCAAAAATATCATAACAAACGCGAAAATTTGCGAATATGAAACAACTTTTTTTAATTTTGTCAATTTACCAATCTGTTGGACGGCCCCTTTAAGGGGACTTGTTCACAGATTTTGGCATGTTTTGAAGTTTGTCATAACATGCTTAAAATTGATGAATGTAAACATCGGAACTAATTAGCTCCAGTATAAAAACAAGAATAAAATGAAACAACGAAAAAAAAATAAAGTAATCCACACCGGGGCTCGAACCACTGACCCTTGGAGCAATCCGCGTAATGTCACAAAATATAACGATAACAACAGAACTTTCCAAATTATTTAATCGTTTCGCGTTTGTAACGCTCTATTATTTTCAGGTTTTTAAATCGTCACAATACGCATATAATTGATATTTTAGAGCATGTAAAATGTTCAGTATTACTTTTTCCTCGCAAATATAATACTACAACGAAAATGTGCAGATCCGAAACAAATTTTTTCAACTTTGTCAATTTACCAAAACGTGAAACACCTAACGTTGAAATTTTGGCTATTGCTATAAGGTCCACCGATAATTTATATGTTAACTTTATTTTACGAAATATATTACGAAATTTTCGTTGATATTGAACGTTATAGAGGATTTAAGTAAGAACAAGAAATAGCTGGAAATTGCATATGTAATTCAAAATTCGTCCCAACTTTAAATTATAGCTTTATAGTTATTTCTAGTTGCAAACGAACGACATAACTTAACTCATGTGAACATATTGTTGACAAAATATTGACAAATACTCTATAGATATCCTAAAGATTCACGACGACCCAACGTTTGGCTGATGCATGGCCACACCTCTTAGGTTAACATATACAAAAGATTTAAAACGATTATAAGAGGAAACTGGATGTGTAGACTCCAATGCTGTGTAAGCCCAAATGCCATACAATCTATTGAAACACGTTGACTCTTGTGCGTGATCACCAAAGACTTGATTTTAGGTTTTACACTGGTATAAAATACTGTCTGTTAATATGACAGACTTGCGCCATTTACTTCCGACATATGCACAGGTTTTCTAAAGTAAGCATGGGTATATGCATAATGTGTAATGGTGTTTAGTGATACGTTTATTTGAAACGAATTTCAACGCGGAATAGTGATATGTTTATCTTTCTAAGCATATTAAGATAAACATATACAAGTCAGCGAGACAAGCTTTGTACTAGGATATTGTCCGATGAAACACATATTTTAATTTGCATCTGTGTATAAACATAACTGTATTATAAGTGACTTGGCTATACATGTTTGATCTTGAGTTTTTATCATTCGTAAATAATGTATCTATTCAATTTTGGTAATCTGTTTGCAGTAACAGCTTTACTAACTATCATACTACATGTATTATTATTATTACTTTAACCGGAACCATGTCTACGGCTCAACAATGAAATGATATTCATAATATATAATTGTAAGGTCTATAAACATACGCATTATTTAGATGTTATCGTTCGAATTGTAGATTCGCCTCGAAAGGCTTGACGATTTTCAATATCAGGGCGCAGAATCAACTGGGCTTTTAGAGGATTACACACGGGCTGGACAGAATGTTTACAAACCGTTAAGAACTTTATTTTTGCAAAAATATTAAGTTATTGAAATACGTTTGCAAACAATTTTAGTGCACACAAGGCAGTTTTTCTTGCAGTTTGTGCCAATATCTTAAAATTTAAGAATGAATCCTGGAATACGTCTGAAATCGGTGGCAAAATTTCACGTTGCGTTAAGCATAAACATGTACATGAGTGATGTACACATCCGTTAAGCATAAACATGTATACATGAGTGATGTACACATCGATTTTTTGCGCAAAACACAGGCTTATTATATTAAGTAATTCTGATGTATTACACATGACCATAAGCATCATAAAAACTGTCGTTTATGCACTAGTTGAAATTCTTTAGAAAAATTGCTTTAACAAGTTATTTAAAAAAGCACCACTTACCGGTGTGTTAACATCCATAAACCTTTAATTGTTAACCCCACAAAGTCACGTGATCTTTCACCCTGATATTAGATTATTTTAACTGCATTTTCAGACCTAATTATTTAAGTAAAAAGACAGAAAATCCAATTGGTATATTTTTTTTTATTTTAGACAAGCTAAGCTTACATTTCATACTAAGACATTTTTTTAACAAAAGGGAAAACTTTAGATCAATGTTTCCATGCAATATACATTGTTCTTTGTTTACAAAATGCACACATAATAATCATGTTAGTAATATTTACTTATTTGACACATTTTAATGTAAAAATACATATAAACGAACTAGCCAGAGACTTGAGGAATTGTATTAATTTAAGGAATTTCCTCCTTCTTTCACGGGCCATGATTCTAGTGATAAGCAATAATAAAGCCATACAATATATAACTATAATTTAAATAAACTCATATAAAATACTTCTGTGTTATGACATTTTACAAATAGAAATTTTACTATTTAGATGTTAGTTAAGTTCAATAAAATTAAGAAAACAATGTATGCTTGATTTTAAATTAAATATCTAAACGTATAACGATTCACAATAATTAATCAATCCGAACGTGCGAAGAAAAATGAATGTATTACATGAGATATTGTTTGAAGTGGGAACGACGAATTTTCTATCGTTACAATGGCAACGTTCTTTTTTTTTAATTTACGCTTAACTTTATTTTTATGGAAACAAAAAACACGTACATGTTAAATAATTGGAACATTGATTTAACGTGTGATTCTACTAAATTGTATACAAAAGTCTTAAATGCGTCATCATACAAAGTTAGCCGATAAAAATGCATAATTACATTATATAAATTAAACAACACATAACCAAAATATCACATGCGTCATACAAATTAAGCCGACAAAATGCATAATTACATACTATAAATAAAACAACACATAACAAAAAGATCACATTCGTTATAAAAAGTAAGCCGACAAAAATGCATAATTACATAATATAAATAAAACAACACATAACACAAAGATCACATTCGTCATACAAAGTAAGCCGACAAAAATGCATAATTACATACTTTAAATAAAACAACACATAACAAAAATTTCACATTCGTCATACAAATTAAGCCGACAAAATGCATAATTACATAATATAAATAAAACAACAAATAACAAAAAAAGATCACAGACAAAAGTGGTGTAAGAGCCAACACGTCCAAACTCGCAAAAAAGCAAATCTACAATAATAGTGCGTCATTAGTAATGACTTATTGAAATCAATAATAGTAAGAACAGTTTAGCAAATATTCCGAATGGGAACTGTATCAATATACAATTGATAATACACACTCATAGTATGGCTTCCATTTCTAATTAACTTAACCGGTAAAAATATGTCTTAATTATTATTTACATATGTACAAGAGTTTAATTCTTGGTTAGACATGTAGTATCACCTCACCCAACGTCTTATAGTTGATGTCATACAAATATGTAGATGTATACATATTTATGAGATACTGCAGCCTCATCGTCAAAACACTCACCAATACACATAAGTACGTGTGTGAAAAGGTAATGACTGATGATGTGTTATATGTTTTATAAATCAAAGTATCGCTTGTAAATTTGCAACAGTTCTTTTGATGGTTTCAGAAGGTCCTTGGAATGGTTTGACATAAAAGCGTCCGTATTTGCCGTGTCGAAGATTGGCAAGTCCGGGGCTCGATCCCAGAAACTTGACATGAAGAAAGGCGTCAGAGGAAGCAGCTCTTTGTTGCCTTCTAACTTCCGCAGCTTACATCTCCAGTCGTCGAGCGAAAGTGGCTGCATGCCCATTCCGTCGAACAGTTCGCGGAATTCAATAGTATCTCGATTAAACAGATGATACGCACGCGGCATGCTTTGCTTTTCGTCGTCAATGCACATTTGTAAGGCTATCTCGATCATCGCTTTGGCGCAAAAGTCAACGGGTGTCAAGTCAAAGGGGAAGTCTATGTCTGGATACGAGCCCATTTTAGACATGCCAAGCATGATGCACGCAAATATATCGTTCATCGGACCAACACCATCTGTGCTTCGTCCGGAGACGCGGGCTGGTCGGAAAATTGCTCCACCTGGAAGGGAATCTAAAGCTTGAAGTACAAGCCGCTCACTTGCCCATTTACTCTGTGCATAACCGCCTTCTAGGTTAATGGGGTCTTCCAAAAAGTCGGACTCGCTTAACACAAGTCTTTTGCCATCCTTTCCAATATTCTCATCTGGAAACAAAAAGACGCTAAGCGTAGACGTCGAGAACAAGTATTTCTGCACCCCAGTGGTTGCAAAACGAATGAACTCTTTTGTACTAATAACATTGGCAACTCTATGGTCTTCGTAGGATGCATTGAAATTCACCATGGCAGCGTTCATGAAAACAACGTCAATTGCGTTACACAACGACTTGTATATAACCGGGGATATTCCAAGATTTTCTTGTGACAGGTCAGACAAAACCACAGAAATCCTCGGCGCGTACTCAGACTTCCACAGCCCATAAGTGCGCATGTTGTCGATTATTCTTCCGATTCCTCGAGTCTCCGTAGTTTCTCGTACCATGCAGTAAACACGAGCGTTCGACTGCTCCATGATCTCAGACAACAAGAAAGCCCCAAGGAAGCCTGTTACCCCGGATAAGAGAATGTTCTTAGGATTCTTCGTTGTTTCCATTTTGTATGTCATGGACGAAAAGTCCAAAAGATGGATGGACCCATGTCGTTCCGGATTTGCAACGAAACTGCTCGCAAGCTTTGAGTCGTTGAAAATCATGTCCCTCAAATCTGTCACTGAATTGCGAATCTCTATCTCGCTTTTGGCTTGCATATCTCGCCTTCTGCGAATAACATCTGAAACCTCTTCAATAGTATCTGCTGATCCAAGATCTGTGAACGAAATTTTAATGTTGAACTCGTCTTCCAAAACCCTCATCAACAAAACTAACTGAAGAGAATTTCCACCAAGTTCGCTGAAGGAACTTTGACGGTGAAGTGAGTAGACAAAGGACTCGTCAAATTTGAAAACTCTGCACCACAGTCGGGCAACTGTCAACTGCATGTCATTCAGGTGGCTGTGGCCATCATTAACCTGTTGGCTATGTACACTTTCATCTTGTTCTAGCTTCTTTCTGTTTATTTTACCGTTAACTGTTTGGGGAAAATCTTTCACATCGAGCTTCTGTATAAATGTTGGCATCATGTACTTTGGAATGACCTTTGCGAGATATTCACGAAGCTCCGATATGTTGATGCATGTTGGCGCCACATATGCCGCTACAGATAGATCGCTGGTTGAAGAGCATTTGTGAAGCACTACCACAGCCAACTCCACCTTGGGGTGCTGAATAAGAACTTGCTCTATTTCACTGAGGTCAATTCTATTGCCTCGAATCTTCACCTGGTCATCTGTCCTGCCAACGAATGTGATGTTACCATCGGCATCTTGAAATGCGTGATCTCCAGACTTGTAGAGTAGGGATTTAGTCTTAACCAAAGGATTCTGAACAAATTTATCCTTCGTGAAATGGGACGCATGCCCGATATACCCATGCGCAAGACCCTTGCCACCGATGTATAATTCGCCAACAACATATGGAGGAACTGGGTGCATGTATGCATCAAAAATGTACACTTGAACACCGTCGATAGCGCGACCAATTGGAAGTTCCCGATTCACATCTTCATATCTGGTGTCTGCAAAATGTTCGTAGCACGTTGCGCAGACTGTACCTTCTGTTGGCCCATATGCATTGAAGAATCTTATGTCTCCGTTTGAAGTCCACTTGTTTGCAATGTTCAATGTGCATGCCTCCCCCGCAGTGACAACCTTCTTTAACGTTGGCAAGTCTTCTGGCGAGTAAATGTTGAGCGCTGATGGCGGCAGGGTAATAACAGACGCTTTCATCTTTGTTATCGCAGAAACGAATTCGTTTCCGAGACGTTCATTAGAACCTAGAACTGCCAGTGTTGAGCCGGACAATATAGAAGTAAAGATTTCTGAAACAGAAGCGTCAAAACCTATCGACGCGAACTGTGCAGTGACGTCACCAGGGACCAGATCCCAACACATGATTTGGGCTCGTGCCATGTTAATAACACCTGACTCCTTTACCTTGACCCCTTTTGGTCTTCCAGTTGACCCAGAAGTGTACATAAGGTACAAGAAGTCATTGTCTTTGTCTTTTCGATTCTTTGAAGGAATGTATGCATTTAATATGTCCTTGTCATCGTTTGATCCATTCATACATATGTTATTGTCATTTTGATCAGTGCCAAATTCAACCATTACCAAAGTCTGGTCGAGTATTTGATGTTCAAAACTGACAGACATCGATGGGGTCAAACCATTCAGGTCACATTTGCTATAAACTTCTTTCGTCATCAGCATTTTTCGCACCATCGCATCTTTCAGTGTGAAGACAATTCGGTCTGCCGGCAGGTCTATTGGTAGCGGGAGGAATGCGTGCTCGCTTTTAACCACTGCAAGAAGTGTTACTGTGTACGCAATGGAATTTGGCATGTGAATACCAATAACTTGTTTTGAGCAATCTTGTTGGCAGTTGACACGTTCAGTTATTTTGTTTGCTAGTGCATTTATTTCTGCTGAAAGTTTATTGTAAGTCATCATAGTAGTCGTGGATTTGACCGCGATGCCCATTGGGGTAAGTTGACATTGTTTATCAACCAAGTTAGCGAGGCTCTCGTGTGTCTCCTCATCTGCCTGACATTTATCAGGAACAGCATAGAACTTGTTCATGTTGCTTGCAGATACCAATGAAATGCTCTGCAAGGTTTGGCTTTTTTTAGCGTCCGACATCTCATTCACAAATGTTGAGAAATGTTGTAAGACATCAGTTATATGACTTAAGTCTTGCGCTGGTCTATCGTGGTACATCACCTGCAGTTCGGTGCCATTCTTGTCTCCAAAGAATAACAACACGTTGCAATCGAATAGGATGTCTTGAAGTTCACTTTCCGACAGGTTGCTAGGACGTGGACCAGACATGACGATGTTGTGATGAGGGAATCTTCGGGTGCCCTTAAGCTCAGGATATCTGTAAAACATATCGTGTAAGTAAGTCCCTGCGTCTATGTATTGCTTCATTTCTCGCTTGCATTTGTTGATAACATCGTACGTACTGGCGCTGCAGTCCAAATTAAAGGTACAGTGGGAAATGCTGCTGTACAGGTCCTGGCAGTCCTTGGGAATGGATTTCTTGTCGGCGAGTATACCAACATGAACAGTCGATGTGCAGTTGATTCTTGCCATATATGCAACAAAGCAGGTTTGCAAAAATGCGCTGTACTCATCGACGCATGAAGACTCAGTCGTTGTCCTTGGTAAGTCAATGACAACAGACTTTACCGCTACCTTATTCGAAATATTATTGATAGTGGCAACAACATTCATCTTCTGGCGGTAAAACATGGTCGGCTCGTAATGAATCATCTTGTTTCTCCAAAACGTTTCTTTCTTTCGAACGGCCAACAGATCGTCTTCGTTTCCATCAAACCGGTTGTCCATGGCCTGACCAACCTCTAAACAATACTCCTTGAATTTGTTTATCGGAATGTGGTTACCATGGAGATCCGCGACAGATACTTGTATTGGTTCGGTCTTCGTAGCAACAACAACAGTATCATCGAATACATCCAGAATTGTTCCAGGAGCAGAATGTGATTTTATGCAACAAAGTGGCGGCTTGGATACGTTCGTAACAATAAAAAATGTGCCGTTTGCTGTTTTGATCTTTGGACTTCCTAGTGCATTCTCATGGTTTCCGAATAATAGGGCTCTTGCAGAATCATAGATTGTGATGACATCTTCTGTGAACTTCAGAACACCAACGTTCGGAGGGATAGCATACAACCCGAAATAGGATCTACCGCTCTCGTCTTGTTTCCTATACTGAAGCTTATTGCAGACGATGTCGCTTGTCAGACGTTCAAACGCTCGTTTGGCGGCCTCAATGCATTTCAGATTTAAGGTCAGTGCGGAGTCCTCTTCCAGAATGTCTACGGACTCGCTCTGTAGGATGTCCCCAGTGTCGATGCCCACCTCGACAACATGCCAACTGATACCATGCGTCTTCTCACCGCGCATGATTGCCCACGAGGTAGCGTGCACACCCGCATACGCTGGAAGGGGGCTATCATGGTAATTTATTGTCCCTCTACGGGGAAGCTTTAGAACATCCTCTTTCAGAATTCTCGGATTTGAAATGCTAAACAAAAAGTCTGTTTTAAATCCCTCCAAGATTTCAACCAAGTTTGCGTTTCTTTTGAAGCATGGAATGTCGTTCTCTTTGCAAAACGCCTCGGACCCCTCGCTGTTCGTAAACACAGCGTTGATGCAGATGTCTTTAGATTGCAGCTCATGAAGGCAGCAGAGTAGAAGATTACCCTCACCAATGGCGGCGCACGTGATATCGGGACGCATATTTTGGGGTGATGATCGTCAATCTAAAAATAAACAACGGAATGCTTGACATCATTTGGCATTACAAATTAAAAACAGGAAAGCACCTAACAAACTTTTTGTGTTGTTCTTTGGGAAAACCGGGCTAAATCCATATCCGTAAAGTGTTCCCAGATTAGCAGATTAGCATATCCGCCGTTGATTTCTTGAAAGGATGTCATTGGTTCCAATCGATAAATATATATTTAATTGAAAACGTGTTTTTGTTGCTGTAATTATAATTATAAAATACAAGAATGATTTCATCAATTGTGAGTAGTGTATGTCATACAGGTTATGATGTATGACCGGAAAAAGTAATTAAGTGCAATATGCCTGAGGATGCGGGTTATTCCTAAATAATCATAAACATCTAATAAAAGCATAATATACAATTTAGAATTGATAGTGATACGTGTGAACTGTTATTGTTCTTCATCATAAATCAGTCAGAAAATAACCGCACAATTGATCAAACACTAAGTTACTCTGTCGTGTAAGTATTTCAAAATGGCGATTTCATTTTTAAGATCTTCACTACAGTAAATAGTCAGCCAATCACGTTCCATGTTACATTACCACACATATTGCATGCAAATACCAGAAGATTGTAGATAATATAAACAAATATAATATATACGGTGTTTTTACACACGTGCTGTAACATGCAATCATGAAAACTGTCTATTTTGATTCATCAATTATCTTTTGGTTATCAAACAAGGTAAAGTTTGATCATCTTCTCTGCCAATATTAAATTAATTATTAGTCAAAGCGAAGGAGCACACCTATGTCCGAGTTAAAAAATGTTACTGTTTTTCATGAAACTTTCTTTTCAAACAAACCTATCAACGCGTTTACTGCTGTTAGCAAAGTTATTTCCTGATAGATACATGTCTTGGCTGTTGTTATACATTTTTCTTAAAGATCCCTGTGGTTGTGAACGCCCACGGTGTCAACCAAAGGCCAGATTAAACCTGTCGTTTAATATGTAATACAACTGACATTACTCTACATCAGTGGGCATTTATTCATGCAAATTTATATAATAAAACTCTGAAATGGGGATCGTGGTGTAAATAAAGGTGAAGATGATCAAATGAAAATAAACCAAAGAAAAGAAACATTTAAATGTCTATTTAAAAAGTATTATTGCTGTTTAATGATAGTTTAACAATTGCAAGAAGAAAGTATATGATTTTGCTGAAGCCCTTTTAAATGAAAACGCTATCCTTAAGTTACACTGCTTTTAAACAGAGACTTTATTTTCTTACTAGTGTGGTGGTTGTTACATGTTTAGTGCTTCTCACGAAAAAACGTACGTTTAAGCTCAATAAGATGTGCACGAGATTTTGCGATTCGTCTTTGAAGAATTTTGTTCAATATTTAATTTTTGAATTATATCATATATTCAACAATTTGTTAAATACATTCATGATAAATGTTTCTGAAACGTGTAAGTCAGTTTGCATACAAACAATATGTTATTATTATTATTATTATTATTATTACATTCTATGTATTGTTTTGATAGTATTACAATGTGCTTAACCAATTTTTTTATTAAAGCAGATTTTTATTAGAAGACCTCCGAAATTTGTATGTTTTATAGACCACAATAACAGGATTTCCTCATGCAAACTAGGACAGAATGTCAACAATGCTATTCATATTATAGTATAATCAAAGTGAAAGTAGTAAAACTCCAGTTATTTGATTAGAACTCAAAGTCATTTGGTATTCTGATTATGTTTATGCATTTGTTAAATATTGGTTAGAAAATGCGTAAGTTTATTTTCATGCCGCTGCACCTTTCGTGTTAACTCGAAAGCATTGACTTAACACTCAAATATATGCGAAATAGTTCAAAATAAATTTACGATGAATGTACATTTTTTTAGTTTCCATACAGGAATCGAACAAAATAGGGAAAAAACTCGCTTAATACTGTTATTGTGTCTATACCGTTTTTGAATGAAAAAAAAATCGTACAAAAAAGTGTTAATGTTTTATTTTGGATGGTAAATGAAACAGTAAAACAGGCTTACCTTTAATTACTTTTAAATAATTATTCTCCGCGTTCAGCCCTGAATGCCGTAGTGTTAGTAGCCTTTAATTACTTTTGAACAATTATTCTTCGTGTTCAGCTCTGCATGCCGTAGCGTTCGTAGATGACCATTGCTGTGAACACATACGTATATATACAGAACGGTCGAAAAAAAAACATCCTTGAGTAGTCAAGCTTGATTTCAGCGAAAAGGGACATTCCTCTATAACAATAGGATGTGCATCGGAAATGAGGATTTCATCACCTCGCGGGACAGTCCGTGTAAGGCGACGTCATGTCACTAAGTACTGCGAAAAGGACATAAATTATCGCGGGACAGTCCGTGTCATACTGACAACATGTAACGTACATGTAGTGTAGGCACGATATGTGTTAAAATGAAAAAAAGGTGTCGTTTATAAATGTGTGTGATTTTCATTGGAAGGCGCGGTAATATTTGTGATTTTTTTTATTTAAGGAAATTAATCATTAACCAATAGTAAGGGAAGAGTTTAAACTGTTCGTGGAAAATGTCTGGTACGCTTTGGTGTAGAGCAAACGATGGTCGCGATGAAAAAGGGGAAAAAATGACCTGTGAACGATGGTGAAATGAGTTGAAATATCTGATGACAATAACAAAATTATCATTAAACAGTAAAAAGATGAATGGTACAAAGCAAAATACCGACAGCCACAACAGTGATGAGGAGGAGAAGGATGGTGAAGATGATGAGGATGATTTTTAGTATTTTTATTATTGTTGTTATTATTATTGTTATTATTATTCTTATTTGTTTAAATTTCATTTCCCGAATAAAATTAATCTCAAATATATCTTTGGTTTTGGTAATATCTTGTGTGTGAATTTTGTGAATTACTATGTATGCATGTACATGTATGTCATCATCATAGCATGTTACTATTATCCCAATGTAAAGACCCTCAATAATGATGAAGAGCTTTAGGTCTAACTCTTCTTCCAATTTGTATGGCTTAACATGTATACATTTGAAACAATGCCATGTTTTTCCTTTTCTGGAAGTAAAATGTGTTTGAAGTATCCGACGCTGGACCAGGGCTTACACAAGAAGGGTGTGTGGAATTATTCAGTGACAGTAATAATATAGGGGTATTTATTTTATAAAAAAAACTTACGAAGAAGTGACCTTGGGTCAAATTACAGGTTATGTTTTGAATTTGAATGGGTGGTGGCGGAATTAACAATGGTTCTCGGTTAAAAGATTAAGGGTGAATAATTAATAATAAACGATATGAATGCTAGAGAAGGTGCGGCTATGCGTCGTTACTATCAACACTTTTCCGTTCGGTCAAATGACGCGTTACTAGTTGGCATAAGGTAATGCGGGGTATTCAGTGACGAAAATTTAAGCCTCTATAACGCTCAAAAATCAACGAAAATTTCGTAATACATTACGTAAAATAAAGTTAACATACAAATAGTCAGGGTTCCTTATAGCCATAGCCAAATTTTCAACATTAGATGTGCTCTGGTAACATATATTTAACACGATATAAAATGCTCTTTTGTAGTTGTGCGTGTTAACTTTATTTTACGAAATAAATAACAAAATTTTCGTTGATTTTTGAGCGTTAGAGAGGCTTTAAGGGTTTGATGAGGACGTTCCACGGCATCAAGAAAATCTCGATTAAAAACGAATACATGCGTTAACGTGTGTGGTAAAAACGTAATGTTGGATTTTTTTCAAGGATTTTTTCACATCTTGGCAAAAATTATGTCATATTTAACACACACAAAAGTATTCATTACCGGTATACCGGTATTTAAACAAGTAAGTGAAATACACTTCTGAATAGAAAATACTAAAAATAGTGTTTCGTACAGGGATAATGATCACTCAACATCGATAAAATAATAAAGTGTTACAAACGCTTTTAGTTTATAATTTTATAAACGCGTTTAGTTAATAACTTGGAAAATATGTCTCTTACTGACACATCTGCGTTTTATAAACGCTTTTAATTTTAAAGCCTGATTGGCCATGCGGTGCAGCTTTTAAATAAATAGTTAAAGATTATTCCAAGTGGTGTTGCTTTGTTACTTAATACATGAAATGTCTTTAAACAAAAATACGAAACTCTGAAATGGGGTCCCTTTAAAAACGAACCGTGTCTCACGTAATAATGTGATGAATAAAATGTTGCGGTAATTAAGTCATTGTTTGAGGGGAAAATTTTATAATATAAATGAGCCTCGCTCTGTGAAAAGGGGTTTTTATGCATTAGTGTAAAGTGTCGTGCCAGATAAGCCTGTGCAGTCCGCACAGGCTATCAGGGACGACACTTTCCACTATTATGAAATTTTTCGTTTAAAGAAATTCTCTTCGTAGCAAAAATCCAGTTTAGGCGGAAAGCGTCGTCCCTGATTAGCCTGTGCGGACTACACAGGCTTATCTGGGACGACACTTTACGCTCATGCATTAAATCCCCTTTTCACAGAGTAAAGCTCAAATAAAGTGTTTTTAAAGAAAAAAAAAAGCCGGTAAATACTAGAGCATTATATTCTGTAATCGAAGCAAAGAAGTTTAGCGTTATTATAAAAACAAATCTAATACAGAAAGTATTTCTATCACGTCATATTGGTAGATTTAAATCGACTTATGGAGCTTTTTATTTTCCTTTCCTTTATTTCGATACTTATATTTGACAGGAAAATAACTCTTAGCCTATGAAAGCTACCAACATAATACCGTATATAACAGTTTATATTTTCATACTTTTTTTTATTCCCCCGGTAGGGTGGCATATAGCAGTTGAACTGTCAGTCCGTCAGTCTGTGCGTCCGTCCGAAAACTTTAACATTGGCCATAGTTTTTGCAATATTGAAGATCGCAACTTGATATTTGGCATGCATGTGTATCTCATGAAGCTGCACATTTTGAGTGGTGAAAGGTCAAGGTCATCCTTCAAGGTCAAAGGTCAAACAACAACATCCAATGCATGTAACAAGCTTTAAAGGGAGATAATTTCTATACCTGCCAAATGATAAATAGACATTGTATTTCAAAGCGGCGCAGTAGGGGGCATTGTGTTTCTGACAAACACATCTCTTGTTTTTTGAAGTTGTACTCTAATACTATGAAAGCGAAGAAGATAGATCTCATTCAGTAGAGGTGTAGTGTACAAGAAACGTTTATTTGCATTAAATACTTTTTTTTATTATTTTAGCTGTCAGTCTGGCTGTCCGGTTAGCGCAGTGGTTGTTACACCTCTCACCTCGGCGGTCCGGGTTCAATCCCCGTGACCGGAGGCATGTGAGTGTGGTTGGTGGTCACCATACCGGACAGGTCTGGTTTCCTCCGGGCACTCCGGCGTCTCTCCACATCCCAATACAACATCAAAATATAAAATCTTTCAATAACAACTGAATTGCTAGAAATTGCATATAATTCTATATTCGTCCCACCTTTCGGTCCCTAACATAATGCAACCATACGCGATGAAGGACCTCATAAACTTCGAAATACACACAAATTATAAACTATAAATTGTGGTTAGTAAAACGAACGCCACTATTGAGTTCGTTTTGACTGATGTGTTCGCCTTACCAGACGGCAGTACGAGGTCATGGCTGTTAACAGGCTTAATGCCTAGAGCTCTTCATGAATACATTGAGCGTAGGAGTACATACATGAGCCTCGCTCTGTGAAAATGGGGTTTAATGCATCAGCGTTAAGTGTCGTCCCAGATTAGCCTGTGCAGTCCGCACAGGCTAATCAGGGACGACACTTTCCGCTTGTGTGTTATTTTTAGTTTTAAGAAAGTCTCTTCTTAGCAAAAAACTAGTTTACAAGCTGTAATAGATGAGAGTTTAAACATGACAACTTGTTTATTGCCGTGAGTTTGTTTTAACAAATTTGTTTTGATGAAACAGGTTGTCCTTTTTGTAACAAAAAAAAATGTAAAAATGTAAGCCTTATTTAAATCATACAATCTTAACGTGAGAATATGAAAAATGGTCTAATCATTCATAACTATGATATTTTATAATTATGCAGATGAACATGAAAACAAAACAAAAACATACAGGCGGCAGGTGATAGCAATATGGGGAACATTTGCTACAAAATTTAAGAAAATCGACTTATTTCTGTCATCTTTCGCTCTAAAAATGTTCGGAGCCAACAACATGAGCGCCCTATATCGCCCACCGGAGTAATGCTTTGAAAGTCGTTTGAGACAAAACCTTTAAAGTTATGAAGTTATTAGCCATATAAACCATGTCTCCCCGGATCTTTTCCAGTTTTGAACCCAGAGTCATTATTTGAATACACGTGGTATAGGACCGCTATATGTTACAGACCAAATAATCGAGGTGTGAGTTGTTTGGTTTCAGAGATTTTTAAATTAGTATGCCCACGCTTTCAGAGAAAATGCTTATCGATGTGTAATTGTCAGTCCTTTTGTTTAAGCGTCTGTCCGACGGATTTTTGTGTCGCGCGTTACTGAACAGAATTGCTGCTTGAGAGATGAGACTTAACATACTTATATATAAACCAGCGTGTGAACTTGCGCAACTCCATATTTCGTTTCGCAGCTTTTTTCGACAGTACTTTTGCTTTTTTCGACAGTACTTTTTTTAACTTGTGTCGCGTGTAACTCAGAAAGTATTGATGCTATAAGTGATTAAACTTAACAAGCATCTTAACATGCATTTTTACTTGGGCAGCTGAGTATTTTAAATCATTGTTTCTACATGACGGACAGATATCTTGTTTGCGACATAAGTCTGTATTAACCATGTAACCCTGGGCTGTGGTCAGTTTTGACCACAGATGCCTGACTCCCTTTGCATGCTGGGAAATTTGTCGTCTGCTAAAATGTCGTCTGCTGAATTACTAAAATGAGCTTTTCTTCGATTTTTTTTTCAAAGAATACTATCAGAATAGCAAACAGTTTGGATCCTGATGAGACGCCACGTTCTGTGGCGTCCCATCTGGATCCAAACTGTTTGCAAAGGCCTTCAAAATTCGGTTCCAGCACTGAAAGAGTTAACAAAACTTTGTAGATGACCGCAAATAATAAATCTCTGTGCCTTTTAAGTTCAGATAAGAGGGGTTTTGTTAAGTTTTCACTTTTTAAATTTATCTGGTGACCTACATATGTAGCGGACCTGAACGAGTTGAAACTTTGTATGGGACTGAAAATAACCTTTGTAGCGCAATACGATTTTACATACCAAATAATAAAGCGTTGGCCCTTGTGGGTTCAGAGAAGAGGTCTTGTTAAGTTTTCACTTTTTAAATGCATCTGGTTACCTTGCGGACCTGATCGATTAAAACTTGGAATGATAATCATCCAATTTGTTGTGAAGTTTCGTGCTAATCTGCCTAGCGAAAAATGGGGAAATGTCGTTATAATTACATTGTTGACGACACCTAACCGAAGACGACGTACGCAGGACATACATCCTCAACTTCGTGCAAAGAGAGCTAAAACGGCGGACTGATTATAACAAAAATCGTCAACGTAAAAGTGATGACCCAGATTCTTTAAAATTAAAAGTCCATATTAAAAATACGACCAACAATTTTGGTAAATGTTTTTAAAATTATCAATTCAATTTGCGTTTCTGCCAACAATGATTTTAAAGTTAATGTTTTTTTTTTTTGAAAAACATAAGGAGTGTGTTATAATGAGTCCTGTAGTTTTATGTCGTACTGTGTTGTGGCATTCTGTGTCGTTTTGAATAGTGTCATGTTCTTCCGTGTTGTTATTAACTACGTTGTGCTGTGTCATGTTATACTGTGTTATGTTGTATTATACTGTGTCATGTTGTTCCGTGTTGTATTGTAATGTGTTGTGGTTTGTCGTGATATGTTGTGTTGTGTTGTATGATAGCGTGTCATGTTTTTCCATGGTGTATTGTACTGTGTTGTGTTATGTAGTGTATTATACTATTTTTGTGTTGTATTATATCGTGCCATTTTGAACCGTATTGTTATTTGTTATATTGTTTTATATCGTGTTATGTTGTGTTGCATGGTTTGTTATGTGTTCTGCAGCGTCATGTTGCTCCGTGTTGTAATGTGCTATTTTGTGTTATGTCGTTTTATGTTGCGTTGTGTTGTATTATATTCTGTAATGTTTTTCTTGTTGTATTGTACTATGTGGTATTATGCTGTATTGTGTTGTATTATACTATGTCAAGTTATCAAGTGTACTGTGTTGTTTTGTGTAGTATTATGTTGTGTCGTGTCGCATTTTGTTGTTTTTGTTTGGTGTTCGTATCGTATTGTTTTCACTGTCATGGTTGAACGTGTCTACTAATACTATCGCTACACGCAAATCTTACAAATGTAAAAATATAAATGCATGATGTTCTTCATATATAATTACTTTNCACACACCTCAGCGGTCTTCAGCAGGCAATGTTCCCAGCGCCATCTGTCGTCTGGGGCATTGGTTCCCAGCTATGTACACAGAGTTAGACAGTGCAGATGCCCGTGACAGTGTCCTTAACGCCCCATACTGCAACAACTTCAATAATATTGTGTCAACCATAACACATGGCCAGGACGCAAACGGTCTGGCTTTTTTGGAATGAAAGTTTATGTATGATTCCTTAATTTCATGTTCTAGTAACTACGTAGAGGACTAATGTCGCAAAGAATGTTAAAGTATAACCTCTTCAAGCATAAGCATTTATGAAAGCTTGTGTGCGTGTTTGTACGAATACATTAAAAGGAAGAAAAAAAAGACGGATGGTATACATGTTGGAGTGAGATTATTAGTGCTTCGTAACCTACTTAAAAAGTTTTTCACGCGATTCCAATTCTCTAAATTTCAGTATAAAACCCGTTTGCTAACATTGGCATACGTGAACAACAATATGACAGAACTTGAGCGTTCAAACGTATTGCAATTGCAGCGGAATAAAGCCGCTGAGTTGAATGTGGCAAGCGTCAACAATGCTTCGAGGGCATCGCGAATGGCCGAATTCTGGGTCAGACACAATTCAAAGTTTGTTTTAAAACAGACGGACATGACGAGAGATTTCACCGAGTGTTTCTGCAACGAACACCTGTTAAGTACTTGGGAATCTAGACCATGTTTGGTCGTGACCAGTGACTTCTTATTTGGGCCAATTTCATTCATAAAATGCCGGCATGTAATATATTACGCAGTTAAGAGATAACACACAAATGGTAAACATTCAAGGATATTTACAGTACGTATTGCACTTACTCACACAACTATAACATTCTGGCAAGCAAAACAACAACAGCCACGCAAATATTCACTAGTATTATGTCAAAATGTAAACAACGAAAGTCCTGAACAAACACGACCCGTTGCTCACTTGCCACAAGTTGGGGTATACGAAATACCTCGCAATAATTCAGCTTGATGAGTGAAACAAAATTGAGTTTATTGTTCCATTAAACTTTTTTTTTTCGGCGTAGCTGTATACGCCAGGTTTTCACCTTAGCCTGACCTTTGTAAGAGACCAATCAATTCGAATATAAAATTTCCCGCCGGTGGGCTTGAAACTTTTCGCAGTAGAAAACGTGCAATCTAAAAACAGACTTCGCATTAACATTAATAAGTTATTCCATCGACTTTCTATTTTTGGGAAGTAAAGGGTATGAAAAGGGATACTGCAGTTCGTTTAGCAACGATGTTAACTGCGTATTCAGCATGAAACAATTGTATCTCTAATAATAAGGTTTGAGAGATAGCGCAGTTTCACACTCAATTCTCGACACCAATACAGAATGTGTACCCCTTTATATGTAGAAGAAAATTCAGCGCCAGAGCGTTTGTACTTAAAGCGGGACTGTACGATTTTTACATGTGTTAAATTTTAATATATCGATTAAATTATGTTACGATGACTCAAAATAGGCAATAAAAATTATACTTTGAAGACGAATTTCATAAAATGCAGCAAAGACAAGTTAGCGCTGGTTAAAGCCGATGCCGACACTTTAACTCGTATTTGTAAGGAAACAAAATTGTGTCTTTGTGTCGTATGAACGAATCTGCACTAAAACTAAATTTAGATTCACATTGTACATGTATTATATATATATGCTGGCGAATTCGGCTTGAAGCCAATTTCAATTTTAGATTTAAATATCTGGCTTATTTCGCATTTTTTCGACACATTTTCTTCTTTTATTTTAATTTATATTGAAATATATGTATACTAATTTTTAATACATTTTATAAAAATTTATAAATATTTGACAAAATCGTACAGTCCCGTTTTAAAGGCTGTGTTCTCATATTTGGTTACGAAATTGCATTCTGTGCATTCATAAATTTTAGATCATGTAAGTATTGTTGTTCAGTAACCTAATATACGCTTTGACGAAAATATTTAAAATTGTTTTCGAAATTGACCGTTAAACACGTAAATGTTTAAAGCTTTAAACAAGCCGTCGTTCCAGCAGTGGAATTGTTACCTCACTTTAATGCATTGCATTCCAACCCGCAAGGTACTATGTGCACTTGACACATTTATTTTGATCAGAAAGATACTAAATAAAGATATTCGGCAATATGTTTATGGTATGTCAATCATAGATTTTTAGTGTGTTTTAACAATTGCATAATAAGGACCTATTTTGAATTTAATTAGAAATATTTATCCATTTAGACCAATTTATTAAGCATGAGAACGATGATTCACGATGTTATTAATAATGGAATCAAATGAGATTCGAGTGTTGCCGGCTGACCTATATGCTTTCATTTATTTTCATGCTTCTTGTGTTTTTTTATTTTGTAAATATATATATCTTAGTAAAAAATATCGAATAAAGCGAAATGAGCCACGAAATCTGGCGCAATACCCCGTAATTTATTTGCGTGCGATGCAGATAAGAACATCAAAGGCATTCGCTATTTTTGATCTCATACATATAACTTTTGATCGTTCATAAACACCGACCACAATCAACGCCGTATATCTTTTTTAAAGATATTTCTTGTTAATTATGTGCAACAACTAAAACGCAGATCTGTGAAAAAAGTCACCTAAATAAACACGATTTTCACAACTCTTTAGTATATTTCTTTTTCAATATTTGTTGCAAAGCGTATACATTTCGCCGAATCACAACATAATCGTGCAACTGGCAGTAAGTTTGATTCATCATAGTCATTACTAAAAATGAGCCACGCTCTGTGAAAAGGGGGTTTAATGCTTGTGCGTTGTGTGTCCGCACAGGCTAATCAGGGACGACACTTTCCGCGTTTACATGTATTATATTTTTCGTTTAACGGAAGACTGTCCTTGACGAAATTCCAGTTTAGGCGAACTGCACCGGCTAATCTTGGACGACACTTTACGCACATGCATTAAACCCTAATTTCACAGACAGAGGCTCAAACATAATAATAAGCAAAACAGTGTGTTCAAACATGTTGGCGTCTATCCTGAATATTCAGCGATTGCAAATGTGGATTTATTGTAAGAAATTGTTTTTTTTTTTAATTCAGTTATTCAGTTTGTATTATACTTTCAAAACTATTTTGTGCTAGGTACGAAATAAATAAATATAAATTTAATAAATGATCCTTGGCTCTTGGACTACCGCATCATCAATACATATATTGTTGTTTTATCATAGAAAGCGTTCATAACTCTCGGCATGTGAGTGTGGGGTGTGGGGGGGGGGCAATATGTGTATCCAGGAAAAGCAATCTTTTGAAAACCCACGTATCTACTGGTACAAGGAAAACTGACTCATTGATAATCCTTTCAAAATCACACACCATATCAACCGTTATTATTTAAACTAAGCTATCATTGGTTTATTTAATTGACCAGCGTTGTTTGTACCGAGGGATTGTGAATTTTCTAAACTCGTGCGATTTCCGGGTTCAGTCTATTCGTGGACGGCTCATGACTTTGTCGTGTATTGTGGGATTTCGAAATAAGTACGCATATGATTATCATATTAGAAGGCTTGACGCGTGAAACAACCATGTCGATCGCCTCAATGTCAAAGTGGACTTTTATAGTTTTTGCATGCGCCTATAATGTGGCTTATTTAGAGATGACGAAGCGGTTACGCAAGAACATTGTGTAAGCAAATATTAAACTAAATTAGAAAAGAAACACTACTATTATATTCGTTACTATAATATGTATTTCATATTTGTACTCGTGTATAATGCTTCATTATTTATAATCAAAATAGCAATTAAATTATTTTTCTCTAAAAGGTATATATAAATATAAAAAAATGCGTAAATTGAACAATACGGTGTGTTTTTTTAACGAACCTTTGCATTTTGACCAGTCTGCATTCGGCTTTATATCATAACATGGCATCTAGGAAAATAAGCAGTTTTTGAAAACTTTTGTTATTTATAGAATTATGTAAAAAGAAAGTCAAATAATATTATATGCAAGTATGTATTGCTTCTTAACAAATTTCAAAATATAATCCATGAGACATTCGAAAATGTGGTGTTATACGCCCCTCATTAAAATGGAAAGAAACAAATTCCTTTCAGATTGCTGTGAGATTGGCGAATTGCCTGTGCGTGTGGTCCCTCGCTTTCATCCCCTCACCGCGGGCTAGCACCGCTTCTCCAGAGCAACGCGAAAAGAGAGACGAGTGCGTAAGTCTCTCCTGTCCGAACAATCAGGCTCTCCACCAGTGCCGGATGAGCACCGTGGAGGCCCATAGGAAATGGAACTTTTGGGGCCCACGCCCCAGGACCCTAGTCGGTCTATTACCTACTGGAACGCCAGTGCCCAGTCGATTTCACTTGTTTTAATTAGCCTACCAGTGCCAAGAATGACAAGAAATAAAATGTTGCAATAAATAAATGATTGTCACTTTTTTTAAGTCTTTAATACGGAACTAAACATTGATATAAAATAATGGAATTTGTCAAGTCATTAATTAGACTATATAAGTTAGTACAAAAAACATCTTTCGTCACGGTCTTATAGGGCCTCTAAAAGTCGCGGGGCCCATACGCAGTTGCCTACTCTGCCTTATGGGTAATCCGGGACTGCTCTCCACAGGAAGTCCTATTTAGGGCCTCCACCGCGGCGACATGTTTGACACTCGGTCAGCAGCTGGAGCGTGCTCGTCGCGACCGAGGCGAGAGTCGCCCGCAGAAGATCTTCTCACCTCGGGAACTTCTGCGGGTGGCTCTGCTAATCCAGCTGAGTCCGTCACCCTCGAGCCGGACGTCTTCCACACTGCTGGGATTGCTGTCTTCTCCAAGATGCAGCGGACTTGTCATCCGCTGTTTATCGTCGAGAGTTCGCTGTCCCGTACCTGCCAGAGGTCCCGTCTGTAGAGGGACGGGTACGGTGGGACAGCGACACCACCAGTGTGGAGGACATACGGGACGGACACATGGGCCAGCGCTTAGCGCGGGGCACGAACCCATGAACATCGAGGGGTGGCTTTAGAGAGGGACCCCGGGGCGGCGGTACTCAGTGCGCTCAACGCGCTGGGGAAACCGTCTCGGGGATGAAGACGACAGCCGGTGACAGCGAGAGGGGCCATAAAGGCAGAGCGGTGAGCTTGCACTCCCTTGGCGGAGGCGTTCAGACAGGATTGTCTTGAAATTGTCTTTTCTTTTATTTTTTTACCAGTGCACATTAAGGTCTCATTGGCCACCGTGCACTGGTCTATTTTGATCTAAATTATATCTTTGGCGAAAACCCGGGCAGCCGGGGTAAATTTGACCTACTTTGGCTCAAAATTAATCTTTTTCTCCTGAATGGTCACAGGGGCAGGTCCAGCTACAATGACTCCGTGAAGGGGCGTGCATGGACCTGTAAATAAACTCTGAACAACAACAACAACGACATGTTTGACACCGAAAGGATCCAGGCAAGACTACAAGGGCTCGGAGTAGGTTGGCCCTCTGTAGTGTGTAATGCATGGCCCATCGGCATGTGCAATGGTGTTCACGAACCACCCCCTGGTTTGAATTTATATAACGGCTAGAAGGAAGACCAGAGCGATGCTGCATTAAACGCATTGACTTCGAACGCCCGTACATATCATCAACCTTGTCCAATATCCAGTCTTCAGAGAGCGGTGGAGTTCCATCTTATGGCATTATCGAAACCTGTTACATCGTATTGCTTTATCGAAACCTATAACATCTTATTGAATTAACGCAAATATGTTACATCTTATTGCAATATCGAAACCTGTTTAAGGTGCCTCATTGTTTGGCTATCGGTCCTTTGCCATAAATAAAGGACCGCGTGGTATAATAACGCTCCATGAGTGCAAAAAGGTACATATATATGTACCATATGCCATTTAAATTTAATGTCACACGATGCCTTTTTTTGCACCGATGGGGCGATAATATTTCTCACCCGCTGATGCAACTGAAGGTTCATTTCGTGTATATTAGAGATCGACAGGCCCTTTCTTACATCAAAATGGAAGAGAAGGAATGAAAAAATATCTGAATGACCCAACATCGCCTCCCCAGGTTATTGCTGACAGAAACATTGGTAGCCGTTGTATACATTTTGTATTATGTGTTGTTATTTCTAAGACTATTCTCAGCTTTCTTGATTGATAAGTCTAAGAATGGGTTGGTGAATACGGGCTTTTATCGGGGATCGGAATGGTGTTTGCACCCATAGCTATAAAAATGTCTACATATAGTGAGCCTCGCTCTGTGAAAAGGGGGTTAAATGCATGTGCGTAAAGTGTCATCCCAGATGAGTCTTTGAAGTCAGCACAGGCTAATCAGGGACGACACTTTCCGCCTAAATTGGATTTTTGCTATGAAGAGACTTTCTTAAAATGAAAAATATCATAAAAGCGGAAAGTGTCGTCCCTGATTAGCCTGTGCGGAGCCACATTACGCACAGGCATTAAACCCCCTTTTCACAGAGGGCGACTAAATTATCATATTTTGTACTATTAATTTGCTGTCTGACATACATAAGAACTCGTGTTGGACAGAAACTAATCAAGCTCCTCTTATTTTAGGAAAACTATATCATTAAAACATGCCCATGGCCCAGTAAGAGAGAGTTGTTAAAAAATGTAATCTGGTTAAAGCTAACAATGGTACGTTTTCTAACGCAAATAGATTTCAAAATCATTTGTAAATTTATCAATGTTAAAAAAGTAGCACAAAGTGTAAAACTTGTTCAAAAGATTTACTCTCCATCGTAGAGTCCATGCCAGTAAAGAAAGAAAAATTCGTCTCCAAACATTAGACATGTGTCCTAGAGTAAAAATTATTCCCATAAAATACAGACTGTTTATTTATATTAACCTTAGGTTTTCAATATAAATTTACTTGTAAAAGGGAAGCGACCCAAAAAATTAAACCTTATCCTTGAATTGCTAACAGTAGAGTTATCTCACCCTGTATCGCGATTCCCGTGCACGAACATTTCAGACTCGATAGATTGACGTATTTCTTATTTTTTAAGGAAATTATATATTTTCTCAGAAATTTCATTGCATAACATCGAAGGTCTAACTACAATAAAATATATTAACATCGCTTCTGCCTTCGATAATATTATAATCCTCGCAGAGCACGAACCCCGAAACATGGTTAACCCAAGTAACGGTCAAAACTTTAACCAACTGGGCCCTGGTTGGTAAGCATGGGTAAATGAAATGAAAGTAAAGGGAGTAAACGAATATCACTCAAGTTGCCATATAGTTCGTAGCAGTTTCGTCCCTTTAAATACTATATTCGATTCTCGATACTGCGACTATTTTACGGCTTCAACAGCGCTTGTGGTATGATCCATATAGTATGTGGCTCTTATTATCAAAATTTAATCTATTTCACATCCATGTGTGCGTCTTATAAACATTTTTTTGATAAATAACCCAGTACTTGTAATTACTCTCAAGATCAACATTCATAATTGTGTTAACCGGTATCTACTATTTAAAGTTTTAATCAAAGTTCGTTTAAAGATAACTAAGAATTTGTTATAGTAAATGAATACTGTTCAAAAAGTACAAAAATATACTTAAGTACTTCAAACTATTATAATTAGTAACATGTTTTCAGCGTTAACTTGTTTGACTGATCACGGCTTCACTTCCAATTACATGTACATGTACTAAAAGTATACTTAAGATGTAACCAGTAGCAGTTACGTTATCGTATACAATATTTGTTGGCGTGCTTGGGTGTGCGAGCATTACTTTTAGCAAAATGGATCAATTTTCAAAAATAAATAACCTGAAAAGCGTTCGAGACTATGGTGTACACACGAAAAAACAACATAGGTGGAGGGTCACGGTCATAATACAAACGTCATTTAAAAGACGCCAACATTTGGACTTTGAACGTGTCCATTGTCCGAAATAAATATCGCTTGATGCATGGTTAATGTCAAGATTCGTGGTTGACTGTATAATCATTTACGGGTAATAGTGAATATAAATTCATAAAATTACGTGAAAAAATATAGAGAGTTTGTAACGATGTTCATAGGTTATTTGGAAAATACGTGTATTGCTTATATAGCGTTAAAACACGTTATACACACCTCGTAAAACCCGGTGACAAAGTGGTAGCGCGTTGGCTTTGTTTTCTTTCGTTTTTCGACTCAACTGACTTAGATCACTTTTGATCTTAATTTACAACAATTGTTAAATGTCAACAAATAGCTGTTGCATTAATTTGTAATTTTACATTATTATTTATATAAGTTATAAAAACAAAAAATGGGAATACATTTTCGACAAAACACTCACACTGAGGAAAAACATGAACACTTTTACTCATTTCACGAAAAGAATGTTGTGATCATTCAAAAATGAAATGTATTTTATAAAGCCTGAATAAGGTATTCGCTCAAGCAATTACTAAGCTCCAATTTACTGGACCCATGTTGATCAAAACTTACAAGTACCGACCATGTCCTGTGGTTTTTCGACGGCTTTCGATAAATGCTGGAATTATATTTTTAAACTTACTTCGCAGGTTAATTTATATTTGAATCGCGTGTGCGGTACTTTTTTGCGAATCCTTTTAACCGCGTCTGTAATAAACTTCTGCAGCAGATGCTGCTCAATATATAACGTTTAACATCTTCAAATAAAATCAAATAAACTTGGTCAAAGAAGTCTGGCGTTCTGGCTAATTGATGAGTTTTAAGCAGGTCGCCAACACGCCAACGCGAAAAAAAAAACGACAAATGTACTCGAAAGCACGACAAAAATGGCGCATATACGACAATTATGACGTTCATAGCCATTTTTGTCGGTTTGTTGGATATATTTTGGTGTCGTCCTGGCGTGTTGTCGTGTTGGCGATTTTAAAACCCGCCACATATACACGCAGTGAACCTTCAGCTTCACCAGCAGAAGACAAAAATTATTATACCACGCGGTCCATTATTAAGGGCAAGGAACGAAATAAATATGCTAGACAAGACACATAAGTGCACAACAAACACAATCACAATGTATACAATGTTAGTCACTGCCTATACAATGTTAGTCACTGCCTATACAATGTTAGTCACTGCCTTAAAACGATCTATGCAAATCATTAGGCAAACACGAAAGAACAATTTTACCCACCAGAACGACAAAAAGGGGCGCCAAGACGACAAGTAGACATTTGACGCCCGTAGTTTTAGCGGTTATCGTTCTGGCGTTATGTCACGTCGACGACCTTCAAATCCGCCTCCACGTCACAGCGATATGGCAGAAATCAGGCACTTAACTTTTTTCGTTATTTCTGATCAGTGTAAATTATTATTTAAAATAAATGTGCACTCGTGTTGTTGTCATTCTCCTGGACATAGGGATCATAAAGTTGCCGATCTTTTTTTATCCGTCCTAATTCGAATTGTGATGGAATTCCCCTTTTAATTGTTTCCGCCCTACTTAATGTCCGTCCGTCACATACTTCGTATCCGCAAGAATTCTCAAAACAAGAGCACCGCATAGCGGGTGTCAACGCTCGGCTGTGGGTGCAGTTTTGATTAAATAAGTTTCAAAGTTGTAGGTGGAAGCACTTTGATTTTAGAGCCTATGATAAAGTTTTATGTAAGAGGTCACAGTGACCTTGACCTTTGACCTAGTGACCCAAAAATGGGTGTGGCGTGTAGAACTGATCAAGGTGCATCTACATATGAAGTTTCAAAGTTGTAGATGAAGCACTTTGATTTTAGAGCCTCTGTTGAAGTTTTATATAAGAGGTCACAGTGACATTGATCTTTGATCTAGTGACCCAAAAATGGGTGTGGCGTGTAGAACTTATCAAGATGCATCTACATATGAAGTTTCAAAGTTGTAGGTGGAAGCACTTTGATTTTAGAGCCAATGTTAAGGTTTTAGCACGACGCGGACGGCGAACGGCGGACGACGAGCTGGCTATGACAATACCTCGGGTTTTCTTCGAAAACAGCCGAGCTAACAAATGATCCGAATGATTTTATGAAACTGTATATGTACTATACTTATAGAGCGGACATGCGCATATTTTAGGTTGTTCCGTTCTAATGATTTTTCAGTAAGTCATTGCTCTTTGACTCATAATATAACATTTTCTTATGATTGTTCTTTTCCGCACGAGATCTCAGCAACTAGTGATCCTATTGTAATGTAACTGTATACGCACAGCATCCTCATAGGTGTCGCGATCTGAGAAAACTGGGCATAATGCATGTGCGTAAAGTGTCGTCCCAGGTTTCCGCTTTTATGACATTTTTCGTTTAAATGAAGTCTCTTCTTAGCAAAAATCCAATTAAGGCGGAAGGTGTCGTCCCTGATTAGCCTGTGCGGACTGCACAGGCTAATCTGGGACGACACTTTACCCACACGCATTATGCGCAGTTTTCTCAGAACACGACTTATAGGGCGGACATCTGCATATAGTCAGGTTATTCTGCCCCAACAACTTCAGGAAATTAAACCCTGGTTTTTCATCAGACCTCAGATATTTATTATCCGAAATCTGTGAAACTTTACATGCAGGATCCCTTTAAGGTGGACATGCTCATTCTGTGACGTCGTTCCGCTTCAATGATTTTTCAGAGAGCTACTGTCCTTTTAATAATATTATGACATTTCCCAATGAATATTTCGTTTCCGCGGCAGATCTTATGAACTAATGATCGTAATTTGATAAAACTGCATATGCAGTGTCCTTAAAGGGTGGACGAATTTTATTAAACTTTAAAAGTAGCAAACCAATACCTGTGAACACGCCCCTGTAAGAAATCATTGGCCTGCAAATTAATTGTTGATTATTACCCAAATACCCAACCGTTACGCATGTTCATAATCAGGTATGATAGGGATAATGCAGACATGATGTGTTTGTCTAAATTTTGCCAGATCGCGCGTTTAAGCACGTGCATTTACTGAATAATTTCTTTGAAGTTCCGGGTCCATTTTTAAATCATAAGGCTCCGACCATGACTTTCTGCAAAATACGCCCCACTGACATGTGGCCGACAACGGTGACAGCTTCAACGTAGTGAAATGACGTCATTGTTTTGACGTCACGACGTAACGAGTATCTCACTTTCACCAATTTAAAGTCAATACGAAATCAATTAAAAAGTTTTTAAAAAAGCACACGGAAAAAATGGTGCATAAAAACTGAGCTGATTTTAATGTAAGATTAAATATCGTATTTTACTTTAGAAACTTTTATATTAAAAATAAAATAATGATCACGACTATCTCAATTACTGTTTTTGAAATAATTGCAAATTTTCACAGATTACATTTAAAATGTTATTCAAGTTAAAAATTGTGTAGACTAGCTCAAAATATATTTGATTGTATCCATATATAACTTACACATTGATATTTGTAAAATTACTATTAAAATACATATAAGTTCAAAAGAAAACGCCATAGCTCTAACACGGACACTTGTCAAAAAATAATTTTAAAAGCAATGTCTTAAATCGAGGTGGTAGCCTTGGTCTTACAAAATATGTACTTTATGTTTTTCGCGTATTAACGTAATATTGATTTTTTTAATTGCATTTTTCCAAATATATCTAGATTTATAATATATCAAATCAATTAAATTATACTTTATAGATCTGTGTTTAGGTATAATGTTGTACAAAATCTAGCAACATTCATTAACAACGTGTCTTCTTCTTTTTTTATCTTATCTCATGTTAAGTGTATATATACATTTTGAGGTATTGTTGCATAACAAGAGTAATCGATTTTATATTTGACACTGATCATCAAAAAGCCACTTATTTCTGGCCAACTAGCCTGAAGTGACCTTGCCCTGTGTAATGCGCATGCGCAACATTAGCCAGTCTCTGATCGACATTGCAACTTCCGCGATTTGTTTTTACATCACTAAAAATAATGTCGGATTCCTTGGAATTTGTGCCATTTCTATGCTAGTTATGAGGATTATAAATATAAAATGTGATTAATATTTTAGTTCGGAATTCCATCTGGTCATCAATTCAGCCATGGTGTTCTTTAATGGTTCAATGAAGCTTAAAATCTGCGAGGCAGTCGATCTGAGACCGACCGATTACTCGGCACGGTTTTCCATGGGTGCTTCGAAGAAAGAAGAGGAAAAACCCGCATTAGACCCTTATATCGCATTTGACGTAGATGAGCTGCATGTTGCGAGAACTACAACAAAAATAAAAACATCGAAACCAGTTTGGAACGAAGATTTTACGGCCGAAGTTCATAACGGACAGGTGTTCGGATTGACTGTTTTTCACGATGCTGCCATTCCACCAGACGATTTTGTCGCTAATTGTTCACTAGCATTCCAGGATCTGAAGTCGCAGTCGGATATATGGGTATTACAACGTTTTGATAATATATTGTTTGAAACCCGTGGTGGCATTTGTGGAGTTGCATATCTGTTAGAGTCGCTTTCCTCGGAAAGACCAAATCAATGTAGGACACGCACCGACTGTGTAATGGCGCCCGTATTTCGTCAATAAATTAACATTTTATGGGTTATTTTCGTAATAATAAAAAACAGTGCACAATATAACTTGTTTGTTTTATTAAATATAATGTTTTTATGTTCTTTAACTGATTCTTATTTGTTTTTATTGCAGATTGACCTAGAACCTAGGGGGAAATTGCATGTTATTATTGAACTTCATGGCTCAGCATCAGAAGGTAAGAACCTACTGGGTTATCTGATCATTAACATATTCTGCCTACTGTCTCTATGGGTTGGCATCCAACATGGAATAAGTGCTGAATTGATTTTCTTTCTTTGCATAATGGTGTGTTGTGAACATTTGAGATGTTAATAAGTGTTAACAGCGCAGTTTAATTATTTTTGAGACAGATTTTTGCTATCTAATTAATGGTGGATTTGTGGTCACTAAACAGAAGATGTGTAGCACATATTATAGCATACTTATGATAATTAGATAGTTTTTAATTCCGAGGACTCAATGCTACAAACAAAAGTAGCCCAAACATAAATATGTCTGCAATAGCTTAAATTATAAAACTGAACATCAGCAAACTTGGCAGCATATGATTATGATATTCATAATTTCCATTATGTGAATACATGTATGTGATGTCAGTAATAATTTATTGTATACATATACAGCGATTTTTTTTGTCCTATTGGGAAAAGTACCCGTACCGGTCAAATTGGGAAAAATTGAGTCATGAAAACCTCAAAATTGGGGAAAATCGAGTCGTGAAAACCTCAAATTGGGAAATTGGTGTATTTGATTTTTTGCTTCCAAATACTTTAAAATTGATAACTAAGTGTTTTCAAGCTGTCAATATTATATTTACCTAGGTTCAAGCCATAGAGCTGCATAGGGAAACTAACTAAATGTTGCATTTTCCACACAAAAAAAACAAACAAAAAAATTGGAATTTTTTGGACAGCAATTGGGAAATTTGTAGTTTTTTCGTAATTGGGAAAGTGCCTTTTACCGGTACATTATAAAGAAGGAAAAAGATTGCTGATATATAACCTCTTGTCGGGTATATTTTTGATTCTGTCAGTCTTCTTTTGATTGATACTCATATAAATGCAAAAAGATACATATAATAAATTAATGTTGGTAATTGAAAACAAATAAGTCCAACTTGTTGACGCTCTCAAATATTAAGCTACTGTTTAAACTTTATATGGGTAATATTTGGAGCGTACAACGGGGGAAAGACCAAACCAATGGTGGAAAGTTTTCCTTCTTTATCTATATTGTTGCGCCAGTATTTTGTGCGCAACATTCAAGCCCCGATATCAGACAGTTAATATCAACGGATTGCAATAATATTTACATACCTGTGTAGATTATTCATTTCTGGATAATGTTCCGTAAGAGTTATGTAATGGCACTTTGAATTTTGCACGCCTGAGCAATTTAATTCCAACCACTATTAAAATTTTCAATATCTATCGTAATAAGTTAAATTTATGCATTATGCATTCTTATAACATTTTGTTCCAATTATTCCTGTAATAGAATTAACATCAGAAAAGCGTCTTTGAATGTGGCATTCTTGATAACATTTTTATATAATGATGAATACACATGCAGTGATAGGGATGGTCAGATTTATAATATTTTGCATTGTACTCACCAGAAATTCTAACTAAAAAGACTATAAAAAAGTACAATAAGCTAGGCCTCAGGGGGTTTCCTCCCATAGGGGCTCTGCCCTTTACCACCGTTGGAGACCTGCGGCCTCATACCCCTGGCTTAATTTTCCAGTTTTCAAATTTGGGATAGTTGACACCTCTGAATAATGACAATATACAATGCATATCACATTAACCTACATTGGAATGGGGAGATGTAAATGAACAAAGAACCTCATGATAATTGGTTCAAATTATGATAAAGAAGCTAAATAACATCCTTAATTTGATATAATGCTTGAAATATAAATATAAATTTAAGCAAAGTACTGATCGAGTGCATCACATCAAAATGGTTTGCACACTGTAGGTGAATGATATCTGTTCTGGTCAAACTGTGCATTTATCATGTATGCAGTTTGTATAGGAATTTCCCCGCGTCTGTCATGAATAATGATGTTTTAAGCTAGTTACAGTAATGTACACATTATGAAACTGATTCTGCTCCTACATGTTTGTTTAGATTATAAAACGTTGTAATAAGAAATTGTGTAAAAATATTACATTTGATCAAGCGAACCATGAAACATTAAAAATATTATTACTTGCTACTGCATATCATCTATACTTTAAAAATCTCCATTCATTTGACTGGAATTTGCAAATACCACATTCCTTTCAAACTTGTTTGTTTTCGCTTGTAGTTAAATCATGTATAATTTTGTCCATTTATTTATGGGATTCCGGTATGTGGAAAATGTCTTTTATAGGCTCACTGCAAATAATGATTGTTGCTGAGGACAAGTAGGGCCTAACAAAAAAACATGTATGTTTCCAGTTAGGGGCTCAAAAAAATGAGGGTCGGTAGGTTGGGATATTTTTTATTTTTTTTTGGTTTGAAAATGTCCGGATTTTTTTGATGTTCGTACTCATCTCGTACCAACATGTTTTAAATAATTTAAATGAAAGTTGTGCACAGAACAATTCAAGATATTACAGATATTGTAAATGACCTTATTGAGATCAGGGTTTTTTTTTTTGGAAGAAGTGTCTTATGATTTTATTATAATGATAAATATGATTTTGTTCTTTTATTTTAATTTGAATAATTATAAAGAGTTATATCAAATACGTTTTTCCCAAATCATTGGACTTTTCTTGTGAAAAAAGAAGGCTACTGAATTTATTTTCCCAATTTCTTGAAAATGCCGATAAAATTCCCAATTCCAAAGCAATGGGCTATCTTCCCAAAAAGTGGGAAAAAAAAACTGGATATAATCAAGTACTGTTTCACACTTGTTTTTTTTTTTTTTACGCCTAATTTACTGGAGACTTCTCCTAACATGGTGACACATAGGCTTGGTTCTTGTCCTTGTGATTTGCACCACAACGGAAATCTTGGTCTTAGTTGTGATCATATAGGGTTTACCTGAATTGTGGAAATTGTGTCAATTGTGCAACGGTTTTGAGCAGTTTAAAATTGTGTTTGATTAGCTGCGATCATTATACATGTATCAGCTTGTTTTGAATCGTAAAAATGTAGCAAATGTAACAATACTTTCACATTTTGGTGAGTGCAGTGAATCTTGGCATATTCAGTTACCTACATGTTGCAACCTCAAGAACAAAATCAAGTCAATAGTCATGCTGTTTATTCATATGACTCATTAATATGAGCCTCGCTCTGTGAAAAGGGGGTTTAATAGTACATGTGCTCAAAGTGTTGTCCCTGATTAACCTGTGCAATTTTAAGGTCCCATTTGGGAAAAATATACTTTTGGGATACTTTTTTATCCCCACCGAAAAAAAAAATCGGAGGGGATATAGTAATAGTCTCCGTTCCTCTGTCCGTCCGTCTCTCCGTCCAAACTTTGTCCAGAGCATAACTCCAAATCTATTCAATAGATTTACTTTAAACTTAGAATATAAGCAGATGGCAACTAGGAGAAGTGCAGTGACCAAGAACCATAACTCTATCTACCTTAGTTTTTGAATTATCTCCCTTTATATAATTTCAAACTAAATTTTTGTCTGGAGCATAACTCTAAATCTACTGAAGGGATTTACTTGAAACTTGAAATATAACTAGATGGCAAGTAGGAGAAGTGCAGTGACTAAGAACCATAACTCTATCTACCTTAGTTTTTTAATTATCTCCCTTTATTTAATTTCAAAGTAAATGTTTGTCCGGAGCATAACTCTAAATCTACTGAAGGGATTTACTT
>VMBQ01001933.1:91407-109460 GCA_007657795.1 Dreissena rostriformis
GCTATAGTGAAAACTTGTTGACGCTATATAATAGCCACATTTATTGGCAAATCTTCATGAAACTTGGTCAGAACATTTGTCCCAATAAAATCTTGGCAGAGATTGAAACTGGGTCATATGAGCTCAAAAACTAGGTCACTAGGTCAAATATAAAAAAAACGTGTTAAAAGTCACTTTTTTGGTCCAATCTTCATGAATCAGCTTGCATTTTTTCAGAATAGTCTAGTTCCTTTTGCTCTCAGGTGAGCGCCTTAGGGCCTGATGGCCCTCTTGTTTATTCACTCATCTGGTATTAATATCTGAAAACAAAGAACACCAGATCTTCATATGTCTTGTCACTGTCCATGTCATTGCCATTGTCCCCATGGTCTGGTTTGGTCTTCAAAGATTTCTGGAAGAGGTCGCCGTGGCTTAGTTGATATGGTGTCCCCCTAGCAATCGGGAGGTCACGGTTCGATCCCCACATTGGGAGCATTCTTTCAATCTCCCCCAAAGACACCAAGTACTGGTTCTAGTCCCAGGAAACTGACTCGAGAGCATTTCAAATAAGCCGTAGGCTTTCGATGCAATCGAGCTAAAATAAATAGGTTTAAACTAAAGATTTCTGGGAAAAATTATAATGTAATACTTTTACTTTTGTACTACGTGTAGAAGGATACTTGTCTGTCTCTGAATCAGAGTCTTTGTATCAGAAACTTCTGTGGTCATGCCTTTTAATCTCTCTTTGAGACAGCAGTTTGGACAGCTAAAAAAGTAGTCTCCACAAAATTTTGCCTCTTTAAATAAATGTAAAGCCGTTTTGCCCATCATTTTAAAATAATACGTTATATTATCAAAATGAAATATAACATAATTTACATTTACAACCCCTCTTAAGCAGCCAGTCATGGGAAACGGACTAATTGGCTGCTGAAGCGGGGTGGCCTCTTAAGAGGGGGTTGGGTCATAGGGAGTCTGGAGTTGATGAGTGCATGGCCAACGTCAAAGATACAGCATTTTCTTCACCACATAGTTTTCCTTCGACAGTGTATACACCCACAATATTTTTAACGCGCTTTTTACCAGGAAAATACATGAGCAATAGATGTTGCTAGCGTAAGCGTCGAGTAAGCAATAAAATGGGAAAAATCATTACACACACGCTTTACATGCGTATGGCGTGACGCTGTACATTGGCTTAAGTTTTCCAGGGGTTTTTCTGCCTATTTTGGGAATGGAGTCTGACCAAATTGGGAATTTTTTATCGACAAAATTGTCCATTTTGGGAATATTTGCTTCGATGAAACGGCTCATTTTGGGAAAACATTGTGAATTTATCATGCTTAAATAAGTCAGTGGTTTAACAAATAAATTTGTTTTTATTTGTTATTTTGTCTTCTTTATATATACACATGCACTATTGGGCATTTTCAACGTTTATTCATTTCATATTTGAATGTATTTGATGAAGACTGAACTTTATCTGAGTCGCTAAGGGCTTTATTACATCGCGGATGAAGGGAAGTCACTCTTTCGATATATGCCTCCGTTTTCAGGAGGCACAGACAGTGCTGAAAACCCCAGGTGTTTTCACACGCTTTTTGTCGGGGCAAAGGAATTTACATGTGGACTTTTTATTTAAAGCTAGAAAGTGTGTTTTGGATTACAAAATCTGTGTTCTCTGACATTTGGGAATTCAACAATAATGGATTCAATATTAAATTTCAATATTAACTTTGTGAAAAAGCATTACTTGTGGAAACAATGTTTTAATAATGCCCGAAAAGCACAATTTCCAGGAGGATAACACCCGGTTGCTATCATCAGTCTCGTAAGTAACTGGCCACGATTTTATCGTAGGGCCCGATTAGTGTGGTAGGTATAACAAAGCCATAAAACTGCAATAATATCGATTGATTGTGACACGGGGTGATTCACAGCTGTTCCCATCTTCAGTGCCTTGGGGCCATAAAACGCGCATTGTGTAAACAATAACGGAAACAAAAAGATCAAACGGTCGCATATTGCTTTTAACCTGATATTCTGCCGCATATTAATTGCAATTTGCAAACTGGCTGTCAAAATGTTTATTACACGTCACGCTTCAGTACCACAGAGCCTAAACCGCAGACTGGAATTACGTATCAATATTTTCGCCGTTGTGTCGGTGTAATTTTGCCAATGAACATGACCGACTTACTCGCACGTGGCCGCTCATATGGGAAAAATTTAACAGTTGGGATGCAATTTGCTGGCCGCTGGCCGGAGAAACGGGGTGACCGCTAATGAGGGGTGCATTAAATAGTGTTTATCGACGGTCGCGGCAGAGACCGGCCGCCTACACGGGTTGACCGCCGATGAGGGGTGACCGAGAGTAGGGCTTGGACTGTAGTTAACAACACTTAATTTGAACACATGTATCGTTTGGTAAAGTGTAAGTCAATATAAAAATAATACTTTTACTTGCATATTCTTAAATCAACATTTCAAATATGATCATCTGTATTTGTTGATCTGTCTGTCCAATAATTAAATTGAGGACAATTTTTTTTTACTTTTTTGAATGGAAAAAATAAAATCCTAACATTCACAGAAGATTTTCATGTTTTAAAATTTAACTTTTAACTAAAACATATATGTCCCAAGATGCTCTTTGCTATTTGCATTGTTATTTTGAATTAAAACTTCATAAATTGTAAACTCATTTATATTTGAAGGTAAATTCTATCGTGGTTTTTCAAAAAATGACTATTTTGTGGACATGCAAATTTGTGGTTTTCTGATTTTGGCAAAAATGTACAGTTGTTTTATTTTGGGGCTGTTTAAGATTGAACTACTACGTTACTGTAGATGATAATGATAATAAGTTTATTGCATGATTTAAATTTTAATAAACCTCCATAATTTATATTCTACTGGCAGGCCTTTTTTTCTGCCTATCTCACGGGTCCGATAGTCGGACCCATTCCCCATGCCAAATATGCATATGTTTTCCCCAATTCTCAAAAAAAATAAATGTTTTTGTTTGTTTTTTTTTAGAAAGAAGTGTCTTATGACTTATGATTATTAGACTCTATACCTCAATTTAATTTTTTAAACAACCTTCAAAATATATTACCATAATTTATATGATTTTTATACAAAATGGCTTGAAAACCCCCGGCCCAAAAAATGCTTTTGTCGATGAAAATTCTTACATATTTGGAAGATTTCGCGACTCGAAAAATCCCCATTTTGCTAGGTACTTTTTCCCCAAATAGACAGAAAAAGGCCTGACTGGGATTTTATTTTACTTAATTGCACAAATAATTCATACTTTTTTGTATTGAAATGTGTGAATATAATAATGTTATAGATATACCAGTTATTCATTCCCCACCCCATAGTCAGCAAAATCCCCTGTCATTTTCCCTGTTATAACTTAAGTCTAGGGCCACTTCCCCCAGTCATACAAACAAAAACCTGTAAGGAAAAGTGTGAGTATTTGATAAGACTGAAAATGTAATAAAACCACCCTTAAAAAGGTACATTCGCAAACTAATCTGTGAAACCGGGTTTCCTTTCAGACCCCCCGAAGCAGGAGCCCCGGGTGTTCAAGGAGAAGGAAGGGCTCCTCAACCGGCGGCGTGGCGCCATGCGGCGTCGGGTCCACCAGGTCAACGGTCACAAGTTCATGGCCACGATGCTGCGGCAGCCCACATTTTGCTCATTATGCCGTGATTTTATTTGGTAAGTTTGGTTGTTACCGGCATAAGATCAGATAAATGGACATCACGGCAGTCACATTTTTCTCTCTCTTTTTCAATTCTGATTGCAAAAACTGAAAAAAGTAGGGTATCATTATTATAAAATTAAAATATGCTATTGCAATAAAATTGGAATTAACAATTAGATGCTTCAGAACATGAACTGTGTTTGTAACTCTGATTTGAATATTGTCTGACAATTTGTGTGTCTTTAAGATGTTTTGCATTGTCTGCAGAAATTCGGATTCAATACATCTTGTGTATTACTTCTTAATTTGACACTTTTGTTTTGCAGGGGCCTGGGTAAGCAAGGCTATCAGTGTCAAGGTATGTTTGATCAACTGGCCCGCGTCATGCAAAAATGTGTCTTCAGCTACATGCGGCCAGCATACAGTACAGTCCACGCGTTTTCCCCGATTTCCCTCGCTACTCCGCGGGCACGCTTATGGAGGGAGATTAAGAACGTCCCGCGATACGCGGAGTTTGCATGATTGGAGCCTCTGAGGTTAACGATCGGCAAATTGATAAGCCGCCGCAGAAACTCAGTGTTTAACGAGATAACGATCAATTTAACTTTGTTTGACTTTCTGATTTTCAAATAAAATTACATTTATTACAAGTACATATATATAACATATATATATCGACCAAGATCGATCGATCACCACGGTCGCTTGTAGTAGTTGTTGTTGTATAGAAAACTCATTTATTTACGACAAACAAAACGTTGTCTTTTAACTGATACTTACCAATTAATATAATCACAGTTTGCAACATTGTTTTTATTTTGATAATTTAATCCAAATTTTTCATGTTAGCAGGTGTTTTTTCTATACTGAACATGTAAACAAATGACCGAGGACCCTATAAAAAGTCTCGCAAAAATTTGCAATCTGTGTGACAGCTTGACGTCATCAAAGGAAAGCCGCTTCCTGTCTGAAGGCATGAACAACACACCGTTCTCGCCGACAAAATTTGGCTTCTTTTGTTTAGCAATCAACACGCTAAACCAATCGGGTGTTTATAACTCAATAGCAACCGCCCAAATATGTAACAGCACGTGCTTAGCTCCGCCTGTCGAATCTTTTGCAGGGAACGGTGGTGGAGTTTAACGGTTAATTGAACACGTGTTTTACAGAAGTTGAGTCCTGAATGGCCGTAATTTCTGGGTCTAAGCTTTGGAACGACAAATAAATCTATCTTGGATTTTCCGAGAAGGGCCGATTTCCCAACTTTTTGTACAGTTACTAACAATGGTGTCCGCGTGTTTACGAAATTCGAAACACATTCATCTTAAATAATGGTGTCTTGTTGGATTATTTTTCTGCATGCACAATAGCACACTGCTACCGCTGTTTTGCGCGGCGGTGTCCTGATAAGAACGGAAATTGTCTGCATTTACATGTACCGACTAGGCTAAAGTAATACACGGTGGGTATTAGCTAACTTGGCGGAACGCCGAGCGTTTTAGCGAGTACACCTCGCCTTCCCCCTCCGCCGAAGCACTCGCTAGCAGAAAAAAGCCCGCGGAGGGAGCGAGTTTTTTTGGGAAAACGCGTGGACTGTACTATAGGTTTAGACCAGCCTGTGTAGTTGTGCAGAATGGTCAGGAGTTGACCTGTTGGCTACAAATTCATGCCCACTTGCATGGTCTTGTAAGCGGAAAGAGTAGCTCCAGGGCAGGCTGTTATGGAGCTGCCCTGGCCGCATATGATATGGCATAAGACCAATTTTCGCATGATGTGGGTAAATTGTAATAGATAACCTTACAAGATAATAATTGCTTTTCTTCCTAAAGACAAAGAACACTATTATAAGAAGTAAAACTACCAGGTTTTAATGCAATTACTTTAACACAATTATTTTTTTATTGCCAGTAGGTATTATGTCATACTTGACAAGCACATAATAAGTGTGTATATGAAAGTGTTTATATGTTAGGCATACATGTCTTCTTGTTCTCTAAATGCTGACCTATTTGTTTGCAGTATGTACATGTGTCGTTCATAAGCGCTGCCATCAGCACGTGGTGACCAAATGTCCCGGCAGTCAGGACAAGGACAAGACAGGGGAAGTAGAAGAGGTATGCTCACTCATATATCCAACTTTCGTTGTAAAATGATAGCAAGAAAACTGCACAATTTAAATCTTAAACACGTGAGAATGGTTCCGCGTCGCCTTGACATGAATCTGTGTTAAATATGGATCAGAATTTTGAAAAATTCTATAAAATTGTATTCTTCAAAGTACCACAACTTTGGTTCTAATAGAGATATTTTTAAAAAGTAAAAAGTAATTGAAATGTTTTGTTAACCCTTTGCATGCTGGGAAATTTTTCGTCTGCAAAAATGTTGTCTGCTGAATTTCTAAAATTAGCATTTTCTTCAATTTTTTTTCAAAGAATACTATCAGAATATCAAACAGTTTGGATCCTGATGAGATGCCACATTGTGGCGTCTCATCTGGATCCAAACTGTTTGCAAAGGCCTTTAAAATTCGGTTCCAGCGCTAAAAGGGTTAATGCCTTCACAATTGTTGGGGTATTTAAATTGCACTAAATAAAAAAAATTGACTGGGTTGCTAGTCACTGCACAGATCTCAGATAGTTCGTAATCACAAAGCATTCAGTAATTTATGAAACAGATTGTTGCATTGTCTGTTTTAAAAATTACAAATTTAGTGTTTATTGCTATTAAATTTTCCTAACAAAAATATATAGCTTGCCAATATTAACCTGCACTGTCACAAAGAATTATTTAATTGCCATACTGGGAGAGATTTTAATCAGCTGAAACTAACCTGGCTTAGTGTACTGTTTAATACTTGTGAAAAAAGTGGGGGTCGAAAACAAATGTAAAGCATGAAAATATAGGAAACGATCCATGCATAAAATGTATGCTAATGGTGTTCAGGCCAATGTATTCAGGCTTTAACTTTGGTTAACTGAATAGATGACATTGCGCACTTTGAAAATGCAGCAAAGATGGTAGGGTATGATGGCGTACTTATGTTGGTCTGGGTGCATGATATCAGTGTTCTGATTGTTGTTTGCAGGCAGCGGGCACTAGGTTCAACATAAATGTTCCACATCGATTTTCCATTCACAACTGCAAGAGGCCCACGTTCTGTGACCACTGCGGCTCGTTGTTGTACGGTCTCTTCCGACAGGGACTGCAGTGTGAGGGTACGTACATGCACAGTCAGGTTTCTTCATTTAAGCCTCGCTCTGTGAAAAGGGGGTTAAATGCATGTGCATAAAGTGTTGCCCCAGATTAGCCTGTGCAGTCCACACAGGCTAACCAGGGACAACACTTTCCACTTTTATGGTATTTTTGTTGAAATTAGCGAAAATCCTGTTACGGTGAAAAATGTTGTCCCTGTTTAGTCTGTGCTGACTGCACAGGCTAGTCTGGGACCATACTTAAAGCACATGTATAAAGCCCCGTTTTATCAGAGTGCGATTGTTTTCTTTCTGGAAGTCAGGTTTTGTCCTTCCTATTGCGACAGGTTTAATGTGTCTGGTACCATTTGTTTTATGTGCATCATCCTTATCTGACATGATTTTCTCAAAGCCTGCTTTAGAATAATAATGGTTTGTGAAAATAAAGTAAGTCTGCTTAACTGGATCAAGCGATTTCTAAAAAGTACTGAAGATATGTGGATGAAACATGGTCTTATGATATAGGGCATGTTAAAGCAGTGTCTCTAAGTCATTTGTTGTTTGTCAGTAATTGATGCTGCCTTGAAGGGTTAATTAATATTTTGGTCTGAAATACATTGGTTATAAAATGGAATAGGGGGTGGTCGTATAGTTGGGTTTGTTACCATCGAAATATTCAGGAAAATAATTGGGTCTATTTAAAGTGTCAGCATTAGGGGGTTGGTTGTAAAATCTAGTTGGTTATGAAGCAGTATTTTGGTGTATAGAGATTTTGCTCTGTTGCATTGTTTATTTCATGGACAATGATTTGGATAGTTTCTCAGGAACGCACTTGAATGACAAAATTATCATTTATCATAAGGTGAAGCAAAATGTCAATTGCTGTAAAACCATAGATATAAGCCATCACAAAATGTTGTGGTTATCCGAAATATGACAATTTCGTAGACACTTAAATTGGTCTGGCCGTGTCAGCCTTATTTCATATTTGTAGCGGCACGCTGTTTCATCTACTTTACTTTACTAAAAGAGATACATTTGTTAGTTGTGTGCTTGATCCTCAAATTTTAAACTTATAGACCCAAGCTTAAAAAAAAAAAAAAAATGAAACTGCATACATCACTTATAATGAACATTTTACTGACTGAAAATGACAACAAAATAGCATTAATCAATTTCTTCTTACTACTGGAATTCCAAAGTTTCTGTTGCCTCACAATATTCAATATGCAAGCTGGGGTGGGGCATACATGAGCGGCTTAATCTTACGTGAAATATGTCATTTTCTGGTCTGATTTATGTTACTGTCTGCTAAATATCTATAAAAGCCAAGTTTTTTTATCTGATGACACTCAATCTAACCCCCAGAAATCAGTGACAGAGATCATGTTTATTGGATGTAGTTAATGTTACTTACAAATGAATGAGCCTCGCTCTGTGAAAAGGGGGTTAAATGCATGTGTTAGTAAAGTGTCCGTGCTGCATCATATTTTCAGAATGTACCACAGACGCCCATTTGTCAGCGTGTTGTCAAAATGTACCTTGTTTACTGTCTAGAGCTTAAATTTCTTTTTCAATTTTCGTGAAACATATGTTTTTGCCCCAATGATATCACAGATGAGTTTGAAACTGGATCATGTGGGTTAAAACTAATAAATCTTGGGCTTATATCCTGCTTCAATTAGGGCAGTTGTTTGGCATAAACAATTAACATGTACAATTATTGCTTATTAAATGTTAAGAATATTAGCCAAGGAAAAGTGTCATTATGTTATCTGTTCAGTGTTACATGACAGGAATACTGTTTAGCACAAACATTGAAACAAACAAAATACTATCTTCACTGGACACTACACTATTAATTGTGACCTAATTATCTTAATACCATTATAGCTCAATGATTTGTTGGTGGATAAGTATTAAGTCAGCCAGATATGCTCCTGTTTGTCCTACACTTGTACTGTTGGGGACTTGACGAATCAATTGCCCACTTGAATGTAGAGCTTATCAATTCTGACCAATCATGGATGTTTCCTGTAACTGTCAATAGCCCAATATGTGTGACTCGAGACATGTATTGCTTTTTATACATAACTAACTACTGTTTCTTTTGATTGAGATGAGTGAAAGTACGACTGGAGATTGTTTGTTTAAAGTCTATCAACAGACCCAATTTGGTCTGATGCTGAATGCATCAAGTACATATGATGATTAAACCAACAGTTCCCTACATGTTCATGTGTTGAGTTGAGACTTCCGTTATGAATTGTTGACATAACTTCACTGTTGTTTACCCTTGGTTTCATTGTGCTTGAAATAATCTAATAAGGAATTGATTCGATATATAATATATAGGGTTAGGTTTTCCTGCTCCACATTCCTTTATCGATTAAAACAGATTTTAATAAAGTTTTGAACGACTGTTTTAATTGAAATAGTAATTATGAAATATATAATAAATTGTTGTAATAATTATTTAACAAAAACTATTTATTGATATGCTATTTAATTTAATTTTAAAGTTAAGTGGGTTTAAATCTATATGACAAAATGGTCACACTATTGTTTACTAAATCGCAATTTAACAAAAACTATTGCAAAACGAGGTAAATCTAAAACGAAGAAAAGTTTTCTACTAATATAAACTTTCTTCAGTGAAATAGCGCCAAAACGTTTTTTTGTGCGTTCTTTGTTTACTGGCATTAAAAGTATGTTTGTTGTGAACTGCATTACAACACGCGGACACTGAACAAACTAGCATTTAAGTGTTGATGGGTTTTAGACAATTAAAGATAATCTTTCTGAGAAGATTTTAGCCCTTAAAATAAATAACATGTGGTTGACAATTTCTAGGTATTTTTTCTTGCCAATAACAATTTCAAGACCTTTTTATGCCCCCTTCTTCGAAGAAGAGAGGGTATATTGTTTTTGGCCTGTCTGTCTTTCTGTGTGTCTGTCTTTCCGTGTGTCTGTTCCAAAACTTTAACCTAGGTTAAATTTTGGTCATAACTTTTGCAATATTGAAGATAGCAACTTGATATTTGGCATGCATGTGTATCTCATGGAGCTGCACATTTTGAGTGGTGAAAGGTCAAGGCCATCCTTCAAGGTCAAAGGTAATAAAACAAAATCCAAGGGAAGTAACAAGCTTTAAAGGGAGATAATTTCATACCTGCCAAATGATAAATATAAATTTTATTTCAAAGCGGCGCAGTTGGGGGCATTGTGTTTCTGAAAAACACATCTCTTGTTTTTTCAAACAACAATGTCTAGACATTCTTTCTTGCATGTGACAATTTTAGCACATAGCCCTTGTTCCCCCTTTTCAGTGTGCAAGCTGAACGTGCACAAACGTTGCCAGAAAAACGTTGCCAACAACTGCGGTATCAACACGCGCGACCTGGCGCAGATCCTGCAGGAGCTCGGCATCACCTCTGAGAAACTGTCGCAGAAGGGCAGGAAAAAGGTGAGAAACTCACACAGAAGGGAAGGAAATTGGTAACCCTTCCTAATTTCAGTTATTTTCCCTTTTAAAAGACTTTTGTTAACAAGTATGGCTTAACAGTTTTTTTTCCACTTTTTGGCTTTGGAATTGGGAATTTTAGCAGCATTTTCACTTATTTGGGAAATACTAGTTTGATATAACTCTTTATAATAATTCAAAATGAAAGAACAAAATCATGTTAATCATCATTATATTCTTTGTTAGATGTAATTGAATTAAAATTGAGACAAAATAAGCATAAGACACTACTTTCTAAAAAAAANATAAAAAAAAAAAAAAAAAAAATGAAATTGGGAATTTTTGTGGCACATTTTGGGAAAAAAGTATACTTTTTGGGATTGGGAATATAGCTGTTTTTCGGCTATATAATCGGGCAAAAAAAAAAATGTTTAATTTTGGTGGATGTGTTTGAACTCCCTGTTCTTGTCTTATAACATTTATAATATACAAATGTAAGTCATTTATTTTAAGACATAAATGCAAAATTAGAAAGAACACAAAACAAAATTAAAAGTACAAGTCATTTTATTCTTTTTTTAGCTCACCTGAGCACAACGTGCTCATGGTGAGCTATTGTGATCGCCTTTTGTCCGTCGTGCGTCGTGCGTTGTGCGTCGTGCGTCGTCCGTCGTGCGGCGTCAACATTGACCTTGTTAACACTATAGAGGCCACATTTATTGTCCAATCTTCATGAAACTTGGTCNAAAAGTCCACTGATTTTGGAAATACTAATTTGATATAACTCTTTATAATAATTCGAATTGAAAGAACAAAATCATAGAAATCATTAAAGTATATACTTTGTTAGATGTAATTGAATTAAAATTGAGATAAAAAAAGCATTAGACAATTTATTTATATTTTTTAATTGGGAATTTTTTGGGCAATTTTGGGAAAAAAATATACTATTTGGGATTGGGAATATAGCCGTTTTTCGGCTATAAAATCGGTAAAAAAAAAACCTGGTGTATAATACTTCTCAGTATATATATATATCTCCATATATACTGTCCTATCTCCATGTATATGTCCATAAATCTGCTTCGGGTCGCCTTTGTCCGAGCAGACCCAAAGAATCTAAATGCAAACTTGTGAATGAACATTTTGAAATGAAATGTTTTGAAATGCGCCAAATATAGGATGGCTTCCCTCTAAAACTGATTATCTCCAAAAGGAGCCATATTAAGGAGAGGAGAACCACCCATACCTATATAAAATATTGTTAACTTGTGAAATAATGTATAATTGTCATTTATTTGTAAGGATAAAGGTACTTTATTATTTGCATATGTGACTTGCACTCACAATTTCTTGTTTTTCAGCCATCAATAAGCGAGAATGATGCTACACAGAAAGCAGGGCTCGAAAATAACAGATTTGTTGCAATGTTGCCCGGTGAGTTTGGGATTGTGTCACATTTAAGGAACTATATAATGTGCTCAGGTTTCATAAAATGTGCTGGATTAAATATTTAATTTTTATTAAATACCATTTAAGTATTCATTAGATCACCAATGTTATTTTTCTCTCAAGAGGTCTGCGCTGGGGGTTGGGTATTTTCATCCCCTCATGTGTTTCTTAAATCACACCCTTGGACTTGAGGCTTCCTAATGATAGCATAGCAGGACTTTTACGTTTTACCATTTTCCCCATAGGGCTAGCTACACCCCTGGCATTCATAACACAATGAGGTTAACTGTTTCCTGTTTATAAATGTCCAGTCGATTCTGCATGTCCCATTTATAAAATACAAATACTCTCATTTCAATTTCATAAAAATCAAAACCTAACATTTACTCCATTAGTTGTCATTGTAAAGATGACATATCATAAGAGGTAATATTCAGTACACCTTCCAATTAAATCACATGTGCTTGTTGCCGACCAATCAAATAGCTTGCTATTTTATTGAATTAGGCATTGCTTTCCTTCATTGTCACAATTCAGCATGTAACAACATTTAAAATAATCCTAGAGTTTTAATGGCTATCAGGTTGATGCAGTGGTTGAAACACTTTGTTTTTGACTCAGCAACCCGGGTTCAATCCCCAACAGTCGTGAATTGAACAAAATTTTACAGTGGTTTTAGACGTGACCTCGTATGCAATGTCATCAGATCCATTGAGCGGATAGTAAAGAAGCATCAGACTGGAGATGATATTAGGGAGAATGAGATGTGACCGGTTTCCCGATTGCCTGATTTCAGAGCCTGACGACCGTGTGTCCAACAACAGCCTGTCGGTGAGCTCGGGTGATGAACGCGATCCCCGCGCACGCAGTCCATCCCAGGAGCGCTGCCGCAGAAAAGACAAATACACCATTAATGAATTCAACTTTATAAAGGTTTTAGGCAAAGGAAGTTTTGGAAAGGTGCGTGTAAATGTGCTGGGCCCAGGGGTTTTATTCCAAATTTCTCCTCAGTTACTAAGCAAAGATTGCTTGACAAATAATTATTAGTCTGCAACAAGTTTCACACATAATCAATCTCCCGCCGATGGTTGTAGGAATCATAAGTGTGTGTGTTGTGTTCTGAGAAAACTGGACAAAATGCATGTGCGTAAAGTGTCATCCCAGATTAGCCTGTGCAGTCCGCACAGGCTTATCCGGGACGACACTTTCCGCCTAAACTGGATTTTCGCTAAGAAGAGACATCATTTAAACGAACAATTCCATAAAAGCGGAAATTGTCATCCCTGATTAGCCTGTGCGGACTGCACAGGCTAATCTGGGATGACAATTTACGCACAAGCATTATGCCCAGTTTTCTCAGAACACAACACTGTGTCTGTGCAGACCTTTGACAGATTTACATGAGCATTGCCTCAAATATTCTAATATTAAGAGCATCAAGGCCATTTTCAGAAGCCATAAATCAGTCATTCCGTCTCAAGGCCAAGGTCATGCTTCAAGGTCAAAAGATAGGGCCTTTATTTACCTGTCCGTATTTTCATTTCCCCTAGACCCATAAACATGGCTAAACTGTTCAGGTCATGGAGACAATGTGCAGAAGGTATGAGTCAGTTACGCCAACTTGAGGTAAAGGTCAGGTAAAAAGTTTGAGTCTCCACATGCCATTCCCTCAATATCTCCTATACCCTTTGAAGGGTTTTCATGAAACTTGGTTGCAATGTTAAGGTCATTGAGACGATACGCAAAAGACATGAGGCCAAACTTAAAGGTCAATATGTTAGCCTGATTTTATTTTTTTTCATTTATCCTTGTCCAATTGAAGGATTTATATGGAAAGTTAATGTTAATCAGAAGATGTTCAGAAGTCAGGTGGATATTAGCTTTCTCTTGGACTGCCTTGTTGGAAAGGGTATTTACCAGTAGGGGACTCCTGTATTGCCTGTATTACTGTGCAATACTGTCAAAGCCTTGGTATACTTTACGCCCGTTTTTTCAAAATGGGACGTATTATAGTTTCACCCTTGGCGGGCGGCGGCGGTGTCCATAGCAGTGTCCGATCTCTTATTCAAATAGTTTTCATCCGATCTTCACCAAACTTGGTCAGAAGTTGTATCTAGACAATATCAAGGTCAAGTTCGAAGGTCATGCCTGGTAAAAAACTAGGTCACAGGGTCACTTAGTGCATTTCAACCTTTTTTTTTTCTTTTTTTTTTTGTAAACGGGCGTATCTTGTGACAGTTTGGCACTCTTGTTTTGTACCTATGCAAAACAAAAGAGCTCTTACAGGCTAGAGAAGAGTGTTTTCATTACTTAAAATATTACAGGACTCAACTTTGTGTAAAGGACTAAATTAAAAAAATTACTTTTGAACTTTGGAATGAACATTATAAGGGGGCAAGTCTTAGATTGTATTCCTTCCGTAATTATATTTTTTATATTTCTTTCATTGATGAAGTGGGTATGTGATTTTGTTGAAGAAATTGATAAAATAAAAGTTCAAATGTTCCTTTTCCCTCAAATGAACTCTGTTAGAGCATATACCAAAATGTTTGGTGAAAGATGTTCATTAATTTTGTGTATATGATGTTTATGTATTTTTATGTCCCCGGTAGGGTGGCATATAGCAGTTGAACTGTCCGTCAGTCCGTCTTGTCTGTCCGTCTTAAAACTTGAACATTGGTCATAACTTTTGCAATATTGAAGATAGCAACTTGATATTTGGCATGCATGTGTATCTCATGGAGCTGCACATTTTGAGTGCTGAAATAACAATATCCTTCAAGGTCAAAGGTCAAAAAACAAAATCCAAGGGAAGTAACAAGCTTTAAAGGGAGATAATTTATATTTATCATTTGGCAGGTACAGAACATTTTCACAAGGGAAGTAATAATTTGTAAAGGGATATAATAAAAGTTTTTTTTTTTAATTTCAAAGCGGCGCAGTAGGGGGCATTGTGTTTCTGACAAACACATCTCTTGTTTTTAGCTCACCTGAGCACAACGTGCTCATGGTGAGCTTTTGTGATCGCCTTTTTATCTTTATCCATTGTCCGTTGTGCGGCGTCAACATTTGCCTTGTTAACTCTCTAGAGGCCACATATATTGTTCAATCTTCACGAAATTTAGTCAGAAGGTTGGTCTGAATAATATCTTGGATAAGTTCGAAAATGGGTACATTTGCTTGAAAAACATGGCTGCCAAGGGGCGGGGCATTTTTCCTGGCTATATATGGCCATAGTAGACTCTTGTAAACACTCTAGAGGCGACATTTATTGTCTGATCTTCATGAAACTTGGTCAGAAGATTCATCCAAATAACATCTTGGACGAGTTCGAAAATGATGCTGGTGTGTTGAAAAACATGGCTGCCAGGGGGCGAGGCATTTTTCCTTATATGGCTATAGTAAAACCTTGTTAAAACTCTAGAGGCCACATTTATTTTCCAATCTTCATAAAACTTGCTCAGAAGATTTGTCTCAATGAAATCTTGGATGAGTTCAAAAATGGTAACTTTTGCTTGAAAAACATGTCTGCCAAGGGGCGGGGCATTTTTCCTGATATGGCTATATATGGCTATAGTAAAATCTTGTTAACACTCTAGAGGCCACATTTATTGTCCAATCTTCATGAAACATGGTCAGAAGATTCATCTCAATAATATCTTGAATGAGTTAAAAAATGATGCCCTTTGGTTGAAAAACATGGCCGCCAGGGGGCGGGGCATTTTTCCTTATATGGCTTTAGTAAAACAGTCTAGTTTATAGTTTTTGATCAATTCCGATATATTTTAGTTTTACAGATTCTTGAAGTTGATCCTTATTTATTATATTTTTAAAATAATGCCTGGGCACTCTGTTTTTTTTTACTTACATACAAATTTCAGTGAGTAATATTGGCATAGATCAGTGATTTCAATAGATCTCGAAAACCAGAAGTCAAATTACCCCGTGCTTCAAATTTGCAGGAGTCAAATGAAATTTTCAGGGGTCGAAATACTGAAGTTGTGAGTTAATTTGTTTCTGCATGTTTGTTAAATGCTATGAAAATATATCTTGATATAAATTTAAGAAAAATAATTTGGAAAAGAATTATTTTTTATTATATGAAATATATTATTGATTTAGCTTCCAATTATCATTTTACATCAAAATGATGCAAGACGGATAATTTGCAGGAGTCAAAAGGGAGAAAATTGTATAAAAAAAGCAGCATCTTTTATTGAAATCCCTGATGGATTCTTCTTGTTTGCAGGTGATGCTAGCGGAGCGGAAGGGCTCAGAAGAAGTTTATGCAGTCAAAATTTTAAAGAAAGACGTCATTATACAAGACGATGATGTGGATTGTACGATGACGGAGAAACGGATTCTCGCGCTCTCAGCCAAGCACCCGTTTCTCACTGCCTTGCATTCCTGTTATCAGACGAAGGTAGGTTATCTCTTATAAAATATTGAAACGGTTTGTCTTAATAGTTGAAAATTGGTAGAAATGGCAAGGAGTGAGAATTATGAATGAAATTCATTGCATGGAAAAATTATGATATACAAGGTCCAAGCAAACATTCAAAACATGAGAAATATAACTTGTAAAGAAGAGCATGGCAACAAAGTTTCTTCCAATTTAAAAATGCGTCTAGATGTTTTAAAAGAGCGCAGAAACGGTCGTCAAATTTTAATTATGGTAGAAAAACAAAAGTATCGCCATTGGCTTAAAGTCTAACCAATGGATACTTAAATTGAGAACAAATGCATCGATTTCTGGAAATGGACTAGGAAAAATGGTCAAAGGGACATGCTTCAGAATCGTGATTCATCTGAGCCCAAAATTATAATGCTTTGCTGAGGGTGTCTCATTTGTTAAAACTGCTTTTACCCATGCACATGAAGGTTGCGAAAGTAAACCAGCAGATTTTATTATTAGCTCGGCTGTTTTGGAAGAAAACCCGAGGTATTGTCATAGCCCTCTCGTCTGCCGTGTCGTCGTAGTCGTCGTCTGAAAACTTTAACATTGGCCATAACTTTTGCATTATTGAAGATAGCAACTTGATATTTGGCATGCATGCGTATCTCATGGAGCTGCACATTTTGAGTGGTTAAAGGTCAAGGTCATCCTTCAAGGTCAAAGGTTAAAAAACCTTCTTTTTTTTTCTTTTTTTTTTCATGTGTATCTCATCGACCTGCACATTTTGAGTGGTGAAAAGGTCAAGGTCAATGATGACCTTCAAGGTCAAAGGTCAAAAAAACTAAATCCAAGCACCCACAGCCGAGCGTTGGCATCTGCTCGACGGTGCTCTTGTTATGAAAATACTAAGGATTTGTACTTAAGTCTAAGCATACACTGGTTTGCAGTATGACCCTTCAGAAAAACTGGTTTCCCTATATTCTTAAATTATATAGTATTTGCAGTATTATTCCTAACATGCGGTTTTCAGTATTGGTTTTGCAGAAGTATCATTAACACATCATGGCTTACAGTGTTTATTAACTTGAATGTAATATACAGATTCTAATAATGTTCTCTGCATATTTGTTTCAATAGATTTATAGTATTTGCTGTAAACAAATGATAGTTAATTAAAGATGTATAACAGTTTAATCCACATCATATGCATGCATATTATTCACAAAACGGTACAACGTACTTTATGTACAAATACTGAATGTGTAGTATTGTAATTATTCGTAGACCCGTCCGATTTCTACTTTAATTTTCTGAAATAATCAAAATGGCCACTCGTGGACGTAAAAAGAGAGTCCTTACACAAACAAACACGTAAGACAGGTATTTACCCCAGAATATTGGGGAAACCGAAAACTTCTGTGCTACTTTGCAGAAAGATCTGTTGCAAGATGTGATCATTTCTCCCGAGAATGTAGTTCGCCCGTTATTATCGGAGATTTTGCTACACATGTTGATTTATTTTTCACATGCATATGTGATCAGGTAGATCTTGTAGTGTACAATTTAAGCCTAAGGACCAGACTTTGATCAGAAATTCAGTAATTGTTTGTTGTTATGTACAGGTACCTTTTTAAATTCCATTTGTATAAATAATATAGTAACCTTAGTAGATTTTTATTATATTATATATGTCATTCCCTAAATTACCCAATTGAGTTAAAAAACCAGGGGTGAAAAACCCAATTAAGCTCAAAAGTAGGGGGTGACATTTTTTGCTAAAACTCCATTGAATTTACAAAAACCCTATTGTTGTCAAAAACAGGGGGTGATTACCCAATATACCCCAAAAGTTATCTA
>VMBQ01001933.1:111988-128410 GCA_007657795.1 Dreissena rostriformis
AAGGAGGGTTGGGACCAAAATCGTAGTTAGGGTCGGGTAACCAGACACACAATTTTTTATTATTTGGCCTAACCATGTTTGTGTTTCAGTTACCATGTTTGTGCTTCAGTAACCATGTTTTTACTTCAGTAACCATGTTTGTGTCTGCATTTTCAGGATCGGTTATTTTTTGTGATGGAGTACGTAAACGGTGGAGATCTAATGTTCCAAATTCAACGAGCACGAAAGTTTGACGAGCCGCGTGCACGTTTCTACGCTGCTGAAGTGACTCTAGCACTTATGTTCCTACACAAACATGGTATTATCTACAGGTAGGTAGCGCTTGTAAAAATCCTCAGATATTCTTAATTGCAAATTGTTATTATCCCCCGCAAAAGGCGGAGGGATATATAATAGGCGTCGTCCGTCCGTCATCCCCGTCTGTCACGAAATTGTGAAATTGGCGGTGGATATCAAGGAAACTAATTTGCTTGTTCAAATGATATTTTTGACGTCAAAGAATTCAAAGCTTGAAAAGAAGCTTTAAAGCCACAAAACTAATTTGGCATAGTAAATTTAAGTATAAATAAGAAACATATTTTATCTATGCCAGTTAGAATATATCTGGTGGTAACATGGTAGAAATCCGTCTTTTTGCGCTTAAAACTTAAAAATAATCGCGTTTGTCAAAATGGACGTATACGTATAGAAATCCTACTTTCGGTTTTAAAAGCAGTACCGTTTAAAACATAATAAATTACTTGCTAACTTGGCTATAGATCTAATGACAATTTTGCACACTTTCAAATTGCATGTATATGTATTGATTAACATGTATTTCATTTCAAGGTCAGAGGCTTTAAGTGTAAGTTTTCGACCATTTGATCTTCCTATAATGTTCTAGCAAATTCTCTACAAATATGATCTCATATTAAGCTTTTACAATCGCCATTTGTCAGTTTTTCATCATTCCTCGTCATTACCCATTTGGCTTTATGAACACTAAAGATGCTACATTGCCCAATCTTTATGAAACTTTGCGAGAACTTTTGTCCAATTGAATCTGGGTCAGGTGGGTTCAAAAACTAGGACACTGTAAATTAAAGCAATTCAGTAAAAACTCTATTAACGACCACCTCAGTATTACAACCAACTCGCTACGACGACCACCATTTTTCAGGCCCAAATTTCAATGGTCGTTACACTGACTAATCCGACCAACCTGCTAATCCGCTATTACGACCACTTTTATCAGTACCAATCAACTAAATTGCTCTAATTTGACACCCACAAAACGACAAGTAATTTTCACACCTTGATTGGGTGTTGTGGTATGATCAGGTTTGTGTACCAAGCCATTGTGTACCAATTAACGACAACGGTATTTGCGACAATGGTATTTGCATCGACTGCTAGGTGTTAGATTTTCGGCAATTGTTATTCTTTTTAACCCTTGGTTCTTGATTCATAATAAGCTAATATCATCGAGTCTTTGATATTGGTCATTATTTGGTACACATTTTTAAGATAAATACGGTGAATAATTTAACAATAAGGATAAATGAATAATATGGTTTTGTTCGATATAAAAACCGACCTGTATGCGATATTGTTATTATACCCCCATTACCAATTGGTAATGGGGGCTATATAGGAGTCACTTTGTCGGTCGGTCCGTCCGTCTGTCTGTCTGTCTGTCCCGAAAATTATCCGATCTTCTCCAAACTTGGTCAGAAGTTGTATCTGGATGATGTCTTGGTCAAGTTTGAATATGGGTCATGCCGGGTCAAAAACAAGGTCGGAGGGTCACTTAGTGCGTTTTAAACCGAAAGTTTGTCCGGGCCATAACTATTTCATTTATGGTTAGATTTTAAAATGATTTGGTACATTTGTTCACCATCATTGGACGGTGTGTCGCGCGAAAGAATTACGTCGATATCTCCAAGGTCAAGGTCACACTTTGAGGTCAAAGGTCAAAAATGGCCATAAATGAGCTTGTCCGGGCCATAACTATGTCGTTCATCAAGGGATTTTGAAATCATTTGGCACATATGTTCACCATCATTGGACGGTGTGTCGCGCGAAAGAATTACGTCAATATCTCCAAGGTCAAGGTCACACTTTGAGGTCAAAGGTCAAAAATGGCCATAAATGAGCTTGTCCGGGCCATAACTATGTCGTTCATCAAGGGATTTTGAAATCATTTGGCACATATGTTCACCATCATTGGACGGTGTGTCGCGCGAAAGAATTACGTCAATATCTCCAAGGTCAAGGTCACACTTTGAGGTCAAAGGTCAAAAATGGCCATAAATGAGCTTGTCCGGGCCATAACTATGTCGTTCATCAAGGGATTTTGAAATCATTTGGCACATATGTTCACCATCATTGGACGGTGTGTCGCGCGAAAGAATTACGTCAATATCTCCAAGGTCAAGGTCACACTTTGAGGTCAAAGGTCAAAAATGGCCATAAATGAGCTTGTCCGGGCCATAACTATGTCGTTCATCAAGGGATTTTGAAATCATTTGGCACATATGTTCACCATCATTGGACGGTGTGTCGCGCGAAAGAATTACGTCAATATCTCCAAGGTCAAGGTCACACTTTGAGGTCAAAGGTCAAAAATGGCCATAAATGAGCTTGTCCGGGCCATAACTATGTCGTTCATCAAGGGATTTTGAAATCATTTGGCACATATGTTCACCATCATTGGACGGTGTGTCGCGCGAAAGAATTACGTCAATATCTCCAAGGTCAAGGTCACACTTTGAGGTCAAAGGTCAAAAATGGCCATAAATGAGCTTGTCCGGGCCATTACTATGTTGTTCATTGTGAGATTTTAAAATCATTTGGCACATTTGTTCAACATCATTGAACGGTATGTCGCGTAAAAGAATTACATCGATATCTCGAAGGTCAAGGTCACACTTTGAGTTCAAAGGTCAAATATGGCCATGAATGAGCTTGTCCAGGCCATAGCTATGTTGTTCATTGTGAGATTTTAAAATTACTTGGTACATTTGTTCACAATCATTGAACGGTGTGTCATGCGAAAGAATTACATCGATATCTCCAAGGTCAAGGTCACACTTTGAGTTCAAAGGTCAAAAATGGCCATAAATGATCTACATAACTATGTCATTCATTGTGAGTTTTAAAAATTACTCTGTACATTCATTTTGTTCACAGTCATTGGATGGCGTGTCATGTGAAAGAATTTAAGAGTTCAAAGGTCAAAATGGCCACAAAAGATAATGGCATAATAATTCTTAAAAATTGCCATAAATAAGCTTCTCATGTTTTGTGAGTCAGCATGCAAAATATTCTGTGTCATTGCAGCATGTGGGGGTATACTTCACATCTGTGACAAAGCTCTAGTTTAAAATGGATAAGCGCAAATGGAAAGAGTTGTGTTTACAAGTAAAGATTAATTTCATCAACATGAGTAAAGGGAAATCTCTGTAAAAAGCTCTGCTAAGAAAACAACAATCGACTGTTTTTTGTGTGTGTAAAGAGTCCTAAGAGATTAACAAAATGGTAGTATCAAGTATCATGATAAAAAATATGTTTCAGTTCTTGTTTGAAAAGCTTGATATACTATCTTTGTACAATGAATTGATTGATTACTGTTTAAATGCATGCAAAACAATTAAAGATTACTGTTAAAATGCATGCAAAACAATTAAAGATTACTTTTAAAATGCATGCAAAACAATTAAAGATTACTGTTAAAATGCATTCAAAACAATTAAAGTTCATTGAATATTTACCATTTGTATGATCTGTCCATCAAAATTCATGAAAACTCAAAATTAAGACCACCTCGCTATTAAATCTTTCAGTGCTGGAACCGAATTTTGAAGGCCTTTGCAAACAGTTTGGATCCAGATGAGACGCCACAGAACGTGGCGTCTCAACAGGATCCAAACTGTTTGCTATTCTGATAGTATTCTTTGAAAAAAATCAAAGAAAATGCTTATTTAAGAAATTCAGCAGATGACATTTTAGCAGACGACAAATTTCCCAGCAGGCAAAGAGTTAAGACCACTTTTCAAAAGTCCCACGAGTGGTCTTTAAAGCCAGGTTTCACTGTAGCTAGTGAATGCTTAAGAAGTGATTTTTTTTTTGTTCCATCTTTATGTTACTTGCTCAAAATATTTGTTTTAATGGTATCTTGGCCAAGTTTTAAAACGGTTCTGGTCCGGTAAAAAACATGGCTGCCAGGGGTGAGGCAGTTTTTAAAACTTTTTTTAATGGATTTTTGTTGCTTAAAGTAATATCTGAAGACTGCACAGGCTAATCAGGGACAACACTTTTCACCTAAACTGGATTTTATCTAAGAAGAGAAGTTCTTTAAACGAAAAATATCATAAAAGTGGGAAAGTGTCGTCCCTGATTAGCCTGTGCAGACTGCACTTGCTAAACTGGGACGACACTTTACGCACATGGATTAAACTCCACAGAGATCTGAAGTTAGACAACATCCTGCTGGACAGCGAGGGCCACTGTAAGATTGCTGACTTTGGGATGTGCAAGGAGGGCATGTACGAGGGCAAGCTCACGCAGACATTCTGTGGCACACCGGACTACATCGCGCCGGAGGTAACTATTATAGACCGTCCATGGACCAATTCCCGTCTGGCCTTAATGCAACAAATGTAAAAAACTACACTACTTAATACTTCATCAAAGAACTGGATAAAATTAAGAAAGAATTTAAAGTCATCATACATAGAGGATATTTGTTGGATTTGGAGGAATATCAGTTTTATTTCAAGAGTGATCATATTTTTTTTCTATTATCACGAGTGAATTACAATTGGTATTCTACCGAATCCAACAAATTTTCTTTTTACTTAATGCTTTTTGTCACCGTTAATTTACATTGTTAAGGAGTTTTACTGGAGAATTTTGCTGGAATAATGACATCATTTTGTCCAAAAAAATGACGTCATTTCAGAGTAAAACAGTGAAAAATATTGATATTTTAACAGTTTCAAACAGTGAAATATCAGTTTTTATTGTCTGATATTTCTCTATAAACAACTGGAAAGCATAAAATAATTCTTATTCATCAGCTGCAAATTTGCGTGTCGAAGACAAAAGAAGTGAAAACATCAATATTGTAGCTTTAAAACGCAAAACAAATTTAATTGTTTATAAGCAGAATGAATGATTATGGGGGCTGCAATCACACTGCCTTCAATCCAGATTTCATTGATATGTTTGCATGAAAGATCCTATCAGACATATCCCCTGTGTGTTGTCAGATCCTGCAGGAGCTGGAGTACGATGCCTCTGTGGACTGGTGGGCCCTGGGCGTGCTCATGTACGAGATGATGGCCGGGCAGCCCCCTTTCGAGGCCGAGAACGAAGACGACCTGTTTGAGTCGATCCTCCATGACGATGTGCTCTACCCCGTCTGGCTCAGTAAGGAGGCCGTGTCAGCCCTTAAAGGGGTGAGTGGTGGAGAGAGGCAGAGTTAATTACAATGTACTTGTGTAGTTTACTCTGTAATAATGTCTGATCAAATACATGTTAAATTACATACATCATCATAGTGATTACCTAGAATAAAATTGTATTTGTTTTTTTAAACTATACCGTATGAGCCTCGCTCTGTGAAAAAGGGGGTTTAATACATGTACGTAAAGTGTCGTCCCAGATTAGCCTGTGCAGTCCACACAGGCTAATCAGGGACAACACTTTCCGCCTCAACTGGATTTTCGTAAAGAACAGTCTTCCTTTAAAAGGTTAAAAAACAACAATAAAAGCGGAAAGTGCCGTCCCTGATTAGCTTGTGCGAACTGCACAGGCTTATCTGGGACGACACTTTAGGCACATGCATTAAACCCCCTTTTCTCAGAGCGTGACTCATATAATTATTATAGTCCTCAAAATGTTGTGTTTTCAACTTCTCTGACTGGTTAGATCTAGTGTAAACCTTCACAGCTGAATGACCCCATTTTGTAGATGCTCTTTAAAAAAGGAATTATCAGTGTCTGTGTTTTATTTCTAGTGATCCCATTTTCAGTGGCCATCGTTCCTATTGACTAAGATATTCCTGCCATTTGGGGAGAAAAACCTTTTTGTTAAGGTTGTTTTGAAAATAGCCATTACATGAACTGCTCGTATTTTCAGTTTATGACCAAAAACCCTTCGAAGCGTCTAGGCTGTTTCAAGAATCACGGAGCGGAGAAGGCCATTTTAGTCCACCCGTTCTTTCATGAAAAAATTAACTGGGAGCTTCTAGAACAAAAAGCAGTTAAACCGCCATTTAAACCTAAAATTGTGAGTTTGTATAATGATTTCTTTTCAAATGCGCAACACATTTTAGTAACGTATAAAATAGATTCCACTTAATTGAATAACAGAATATTGGGCAAAATTGAATAAAGCTTCAAAACACCGAACCATGTTTATTTATTTCCATTGTACAAATATATGCTTAACCCTTTCCCGCTCAGAAGCAAAGTCAAATTGGCTATATTTAAAGAGCATAAAACCAGAACAGCCAGCGAGTAACTCGCAGTCGATTTAGATTTTATGCTGTTTGCTGCTCACCAGTATCTTATGGTTGGAAATGAAGGCTTTAAAACTTGAATCTAGTAATAAAGGTCTTACATTTAATTTGATTTTCTAAGGGAATTCAAATTTGTTTCTGAGTGGTAAAGGGCTTATTCTGAAAGGAATATTGTGTCATCCAGTTAATTGATTAATTAATTAGCCTTTTATCAGTTGAAGAGAATAAACCACTCAATAATTGTATAATCTCGACAGATGCTCATAATATCTCTATTGTGTTTTGAAACATTTTTATATGGTAGTTTGATAATTAATTGTACACTTTTACAACAAATAATGACAATATCTATCATATTAAAAGTTAAATAGTTGAGAATATCACTGCCCTTGGATATATGAATACTCCAGATAATTGATGTTCGGATGTGACAAATGAGGTATTCAATTGAACGTAATCTACTGTAGTACAGATAGTAAAACTTTTTTTTATGACACTTCACAAAAAGGTGGCATTGAGCAGTTGCATATGTATGTAGGTCAATGCAAACTTTCCTGTCTCAGCCACAACCTTTTATATGTTGAAAGATTTTAAAATAACTTGGCACAAATGTCAATCTCCATAAGACAACATGTCCTGTTTTACATCCTTCACCTTAATTCAAAGGTCAAGGTCAAATTTGGCTGCGAAAATTCATGTCTCGGCTATAAATTTGCCATATATTTATCGCTTTTTAATTGCTTGGCACAAATGTCGAGCACCTTATGACAACTGGTTGGGTGTTACCTGCCTACCTACCTCAAAGGCCAAGGTCACACTTATAGGTAAAAGGTCAAATTTTTTTCTCTAAAAATTCATGTCTCAGGCATAGGCAACAGCTATTGTTGGATTTTTAAATAACTTGGCACAAATGTCAACCATCAGAAGACAATGTTTCATGTAACACCTGTCTCCCTACATCAAAGTTCAAGGTAACACATAGACATCAAAGTTCGAATATGGCCATAGACCGCTTATCTGAACAAGAATTTGGTTATTCATCATGCAATACAAAAAATAACTTACCACAAATGACCACCTAAGGATACGCGTGTCGTGAACAGGCATCTCCTAACCTCAAAGTGAATAGTTTTAATTCAAATTGAGACTTAGTTTTGGCTATGTTGACCTTCATCCCATTTAATATAAATACACAATGTGTTTGACCCTGTCTGTTGGAATTAAGACATTTATTATAATAATAAATTTAAAAAAAGATTATGAGATTAATAGTACTGAAAATATCCATGTGATTCTTACATCTATTTTTACTTAAAAGTATGCTTGTCATGTTGAGGAATTAAATTTGATTAACAGGTTAAAATTACTGGCTTACATGAAATAATTATAAATCTATTTTGAGTCCTTACAAAACTATAAATATTCATGAAATTCTCTTGTTTATTTAACCTCATGTAAGTTGTTAAAAACTACCAAACAAAAAAATGAAATTTTTATTCATTTCGAAACCATCTTACTCATGTATATTTCATTATCCAGAAAAATAAGACAGATGCAAACAACTTTGACAAAGATTTCACGACGGAGGAGCCGGTGTTGACCCCGATCGATCCGGCAGTCGTCAAGGCAATCAACCAAGAAGAATTCCGCGGCTTCTCGTTCATCAATCCGGATTACGGGAAGCTTGACCAGGCTGGTGGTGCGGTGGGAGCTGCGTATCAATAATGAACAATTACTTCAAAGAAACAAAAGAATTATATTCAATATTCAAGACGGCTTCAAGTAGTTTTTTTGGTTTGAAATTTTCTTTTTCACTCTCGGATTCTATCCATGTGTATATTGTGTAGTGTGTTTTTCATTATTATTTTTTTGTACATGGTTCTTCTCACCACGCAAGACACCTGTCTTCTGTGATCCCCGGCTTGGATACATTGTCACCCGTGGAATTCCAGCAGACGACAGGAATTCTGATGTACATGTTTAGTTACAGTCTTTCAAACAATTTTATACACTGTGAACACATTGATATTCTATGATTTGTGTTTGTTGAACTCTGTAATGTGAGTAAATCGTACCGTGGAAGCCAAAAGGGCTTATAGGCCTTCGTAGCACTTATGCTGATAGGGCCTTCTGACTTTCATGGGCTGATTAACAGTAGGATACGAAAGCAGAACTGTATCATAATGAATTATCACCCAAATAAGGGTGTTTGGACAGTAAGCTTTCTGGGAATGCAAAGCATGGTTTAAAAATCAATGTGTTCACAATGGCAATATGCCTGTTGTGACAGAGTGCTAGGGAAACATTTGTTGTCCGTATGTGTCCGTTGTGACTATGAGGATCTCGGTAAGCTGTGTTGCACATCGTACCTGGCGATTGGTTGCCTAGAGACCAGGGCCCATAGGTGCAAAGCTCATTGGCAAATGTTTTTTAAGTGTGTTTCTTAAATGCTGAAGTGTGTAGCAGTTTCATGTACATGTATATGACCTGCGCTCTGGCAAAGAAAGGCTTAATGAATGTGCATTAAATAGAGTCCCAGATTATCATATGCAGTCTGCACAGGCTTACCATCAGGGACGAACATTTCCGGGTTTATGGATTGTTTCCTTTAAAGGAAGTTTCTTCTAATGAAAATCCAGTCTAGGAGGAAAGTGTCGTCTCTGATACGCCTGTGCGGACTGCACGGGACAATCTTGGAGACTACTGTTTGCACATGCAAAGAGCGAGGCTTTTCCGAGAATGCAGCTCGTATGTTTTTTTGCATAACTTATAACTTATTTTTTGCCTAAAAGCGGTTCCAATTTGTAGAGCTCCTTATATGGAAACTGAAGTATTTTTTAAATTACAAAAATGTATTGACGCAGCGTCTGTTTTCATTTTCATTGATTATAGAAATGAAGCTGGCATTTTTGTCCAAAGCTTATTAATATAAACTTGATTGCATAATACATAATATTGATTTCAATTGGTTATTTTTCTGCCATAATATTATCAAACCTTGGTTGCCTCATACTTTTTTTACATTGGTTCATGTTTTATATAAGACTTTTTGCCTAAATGGTTCACATTGTCTTGTAACAAGTGCAAGAGGTTTTGTTTCTGATTGGAACTATCCATTTTATATGGTCTTCTGCAATTTTATATGGTCTTCTGCAATTTTACTTGACACAGCATCTTGCATATATAAAACATTGTTTTACATTCTCTTTATTTGCGCATTTTTGAAGGATTCATTGTGCAATTCCTATCTCCCCCAGTTGTATGTTATTGGTCCCCTACTGTTGGAATTCAGTTTTGTTGGTCTGTCTGTCTGTCAGTCAGACACATCTGGATCCTTCAATAATTCAAGAAATATATAAGATACAATGATGAAACTCGGTATGTGGATAGAAAGTCATATTATGAATATGCACAAATATTTCAGTTTTGTCAGACAAAATTGTGGTTGCAATTGTTATAGAAAAAAATGAAAACTAGAATCTGGATCTTGCAACAATGCTAAAAGTAATTAGCTAGGAGATCCTGTTCTAACTGCGACAATCTGGTCTGGGACTGTTGATTGACTGATGATGCCTATGAAAAAGATCTTGTTCTCTTTGTCTTGTTCCCTTTGTTTCTTTATGTTTATGTTTGTTTTAAAGACAGTGTTCAGATCTGATAGAATCAATTTGCCTTTTAGCAATAAATCTATTTCTGGGAATCTCAAGTTGACCTTGACGCAAAAATATGATTTTTATGCCCCCGGTAGGGTGGCATATAGCAGTTGAACTGTCCGTCAGTCTGTCTGTCCGTCCGTACGTCCAAAAACTTTAACATNGGTAAAAAAAAAAAAAAAATCAAAGCGGCACAGTAGGGGGCATTGTGTTTCTGACAAAAACATTTTTTGTTTTTTATATATGTCCTTTTAAAACTGGAATTTTTATATATAACAAAGTAAAAAGCCATGTTTCAGTCGCTAATGGACCATGTTTGAGGACCGCCTCAAAAGTCTATGCATAATGTCAAAATTGATGAAAATTAATCATCACAAAAAGCAACGTTGCTTTTCAGTTGTTTATTCCTAATTGTTAAACTAATTTATCTGATTGCGTTTTGCTAGCACCATGCATGCCATTATCCCTTTTGTTCTTATATCAAAGAATCATGTGATAAATACAGAGGTTTTGTGGTGAATATTCATTCTTATTTGAATATTATCTTTCTGTGAGAAAATTTCTGTAAAAGTGACAAGTGTGTCTGATGGTGTTGGCAGTCACAGGTTTGTCCCATATTTGTGTTGTGGACATTTTGCTGCTAGCAAATTCTTCCTTGGAGTCCAGAAGGGCATATCAGTCATCTTTGCAGATATGCTGATAGGGCTGTATGGCTTTCACTGACACTTCATGTTTTGTTTTATCAATCGCGTCATTTTATGATCATACAAGGTTTCATCTGTGTACCTGTTTCAGTTATCAACGTGACTTATTTCTGGAAGTTGTCCACATTCTGTCTCAAATCCAATTCGTTGAAAAAAAAATTACAGGCACTTCTTAACAGTTTTATTTTCTTTCTTTTATCGGTTAAACATTCAGACTTCTAAAGTCTTTATTCAATTACTAGAAAATGTGTATTATTGTTATTTCTCTTATTTATACGCAGATTGATGTTGTCTTCATGGTTATTCAGTATTTGGTAATTAGTTATTCAGTATTTGGTTTATATGACAAATAAAAGATGTAACTAAGAAACAAAATTATTTACTTACTTTGTTTCCAACAATTAACAGGTTATAATTGAGAATTATTCAATACATACATTTTTTTAAATTCACAAAAGAGACTAGCATCTGTTGATTTAAAATATGTAAATAAAAAAATACTTTTACATGTATATACCGGTTCCAACAACTAGTCAATAATAAGGCCATAAAAGTCCTTTGTTATGTCACAGAAAAGGGCATTGAGATTTATGTGAATGTTAAAGATATTTTAAACGAAAAATGATTGAACTTTGTATTGCATTTTACAGTGTCAAGAAAATGCAAAATTGTAATGAAATGCATTTATGGATTTTATTTGTGTGTTCATACATAATTTTTTCTCAAATATATTGGTTAAAGTTTGTGTATTTTGATAATCAATCTCTTAAATAGAATATTAATTTGCTTTTATATTTACTTGTTCGTGAGAATTTATTGATGTATCGATAACCTATATTTAAGGCTTAACGGTGTGTTTTTTAGAGAAATCTTATCTTGTTGAATGCATGGATATATTATGATACTGTTATTGTACAAGTTTTGTATAGTTTTATTTTATCTTTTGTTAAGCAGCTAAATAGTAACTATATTTCCAAGTTAAAATAATATTTATTTTATGTATGATGTATTACTACTATACACCATTTATGTGTACTTTTAACATGCGTGTATGGTACTCAAACTGATGTCTACGAGTATTTCTAGTCCACAATGACAGGCTAGTGATCTGTCATTGGTGTGCGAGTCCAGTCCAGTTGGCGTGTATTTGGTGTGAACTATCTGTCTCTCATGTCTCTATTGTCAATGTTGATTGGGCTGCAGGCTGACAGAGCGCCTACAGAAGATGGGGTGAACAATTCCATAATCTTGTTTGCAGAAAAGTCGGGAAAATATCACAAATTGTGAACTTTTGAACATCATACTGAGAATACTGGGCTAAATGCATGTGCCTAGTGTCGTCGGGATGACACTTTCCGCCTAGGCTGGATTTTCATTTACAAGAGACATGTTAAAAACGGAAAAATTCCATACAAACGGAATGGTCTTCCCGGATAAGCCTGTACAGATTGCATAGGCTAATCAGGGACGACACTTTATGCATTCAGCTCAGTATGAGGCATTTTTAATTACTTGATCATATACATTCAGGCCATTTTTTAGCTCAGCTGTTTTCGAAGAAAACCCGAGGTATTGTCATAGCCAGCTTGTCCGCCATCCGCAGCGTCCGAAAACTTAAACATTGGCCATAACTTTTTAAATATTGAATATAGCAACTTGATATTTGGCATGCACGTGTATCTCATGGAGCTGCACATTTTGAGTGGTGAAAGGTCAAGGTCATCCTTCAAGGTCAAAGGTTAAAAATAAATAAATCCAAGCACCCACAGCAGAGCGTTGGCACCCACTATGTGGTGCTCTTGTTCTACAATTGCATGTGGCATGAGTCTGTTTGGTAGTAAAATGCACTTGCAAGTGATGCCAAACTCTAACCAGAGATTGATGTGTTCAGTTTAAAAACATTTTTACCTGTGTGTATTAATAAAGGGAAACTTGTTCGAAATGGCTCACTTTAGGTAAAAAAAATAATTAGTTCATGCCCTATAGAGTTTGACACCTCAAGTGATTTTCTTGACATAATTGTCTTTGTATTTGCACAGGGTTTTTAATGAGCAGTAATAGAATTGTATCTAACCTTTCTAACCTGTATATTTGTCTAATGACAAATATCCATACTTGAAAATTTACTGTAAGCCGGTTACATTCATTTCTTGCTTGTATTTATAAAGTACTTTTGGTTCCAAGAGTGAGATAAGACATGTTTAAACCTGACAAATGGTAACATTAATAACAAAATGCAACAATGCGTGCTTTAAAACACTTTGAAAGGAAGGTTTATACCTCAACATATGACTGATTCAGAATATGTGATCCAAAATATATGTTTAACATGTGACTTTGCATGATCTTTTTTGATCACCTTTTATCTGTCATGCTTGGTGCATTTTCATTTAAACAACATCTGAATCTCTTGGCAGCTTTATATGAAACTTCACAGGAATATTCTTAATTGGGTGACCCTCTATAAAAGTTGTTCAAATCTTTCTGGTCCACTGCATATTTTGGTCAACAGAGTTAAAAATGATAGCATTGGAATAAAACTGGTTTTGAGATAGGTTCTATTCTTTGTTCAACAGTAGGTCATTCACTTCACTTGATAAAACAAGTCATCCGCTCGTGACAAAAACTGTACTGTAACCCAAGCCAATATAAGGCCATGATTCAGCCCATCAAAATAATGAACATCTGTATAATCTGGTATGTTGTTGTTGTTTTTTTAAACTATATATTATATGTGTGAGTGAGTGTGTGCGTATTTATGTCAGACTTTTGTTACAGACAGATTGTTTTGATTCTATATCTAGTTATGTACTATACAATCAGTACCGCTTGTGTGCGTCAAACTCAGAGGTCAACAGTTGTCTCAAGTTGTGTTAACATCGTTTTTATGTAGGAATGTCATTTCGTTTGAATGTCAACGGAATGGTACTTGATACAGTCTTATTGTATGTGCAATAAAATAAATACCAGTTTCATACAGTGTTTTTTGTTCTTTCCCTTTGTTATGAGAAGAAAATGTTATTCAATAATTTTTATTACAACACAAAATGGATACATGATAGCTGCATCATGTGAAAATGGGTCTTATGTCATATGCCACCAGCATAGCTCCCGACCAGCCTGCGAATTATTGCAGTCTAGTCAGGCGATGTTCACTATCTAGTAAGAGGTTTCGTAGTCTCATTAGCAGACAGGGTAGCTCCAGACCAGAATGTGCATATGCGCAGGCTAGTCTGGAGCTACGCTCACAGCATAGGGCATTATACCTATTTTCACATGACGCAGATCATAAAACTTTTAATTACCCAAACAGACATCTATCCGCTTTTGTATGTTTTGCTTTTGTTCAACATATTGTGAATAATTGTGCCAAAATATTAAGGATGGAAGTCGACGTCATTGAAATTCGCGCAATACTTTTATGAAAAACTATTACATGTGCTGTCATTAATATTTACAACCATAATGCAGAGTTTAGGTGAATATGCAGGAAATGCTAATATATATATATATAATAATAAAATAACACAGAAGAGTCAATGAGAACAATATTCATAATTTTCATTTTATTGTACACCAATACATAGCAACGTTAACAAATGACAATTTATGAGATTGTTTACAAATAGTTGCAATAAAATACGTGCCTCTTATACCGAAAAAACAAACATTTCCAGAAACCTGTTGTTAAATGTATGAGTGTAAAAATAATGTCGGTATTTTATTACAACTTGCATATGATGCGTAACCAAAATGTTTTGCGTTCTGAGAAAACTGGGCATAATGCATGTCCGCACAGGCTAATCAGGGACGACACTTTCCGCCTAAATTGGATTTTTGCTAAGAAGAGACTTCATTTAAACAAAAAATGTCATAAAAGCGGAAAATGTCGTCCCTTATTAGCCTGTGCGGACTGCACAGGCTAATCTGGGAAGACACTTTAAGCACATGCATTATGCCCAGTTTTCTCAGAACACGACACATTTATGTTAAAAGCCATCAACAATAAGGCCATGGGCCCTAAGACCGGAGACCTGAAGGAACTAACCTTTTCTGGAAAGGTGGAGTTAAGAATAATCAAAGTACTAAATGAAACATATATATTTAATTTCAAGGCATATTTTTATTTTCAAACTCAGCTGAGATATCATAAGAACAAATGTTTTGACCAAGTTTTGGACAAAACATTTGACTTTAGCGTGTTAAGAAGCTTTTTTTTTATTTGACCTAGAGACCTTGTTTTTGGCCTCACAAGACCCAGTTTATACTCAGCAGAGATTTCATAGGGATAAATGATCTGACCAAGTTTCATGGAGATTGGACAAATAGTGTTCACAAGATTTCACTTTAGCCATACAAGGAAAATTGCCTCGCCCCGTAGAATTTTTTTCTTTTTTTTCTATTATTTATTACCTTTCGTATACTCAAGCCCACATATAAGCGCTCCAATTCTAACATACTATGAGCTGGTCTGCTGCTATGCTGGCCGCATAGGGTAAAAGAGTTAGACCCACTTTTGCATGACGTGGTTCATATTCTCAATGATCACGAAGCAGGTTTACTCTGTTCACAAATAGATATGGTTTCCCAAGACCATGCATGTCTATAAAAATGCACTGACATTCTGCCAGTTTTATACATAATAACAATCCAAGAGCTGAAGAATATAAAGTTTGGATCATATACAAAAAACGTTTAAAAAAGTGAACAAGAAACTACTGTATCTCACAAAGAAAATATAAAGCAAATAAAATTGTTCTACACAAAGTGACATAAAGTACATATACCTACACACAGGTACAAGCATGATTGGGTCATTGCTTATTAAAATACAATGAGAAACGTTAATACTAGTTGGGTTGATTTTTAATCTTGACCAACATTTCATACCTACAGATATTTTCATAAGTTCATTAGTTTTGTGAACATTGGATGTAAATGGCTATGCCATTTGCAAACCATTTTACTCCTTCTTTCACAAGTGGCATCATTGACTGTAAGAAATCCTTACAGCTAAAACAAGAGGGCCATGATGGCCCTAGATTGCTCACCTGAACCTGACTTGGAACATGTTATAACAAGGTTTTTCAAGCGCTTTGACCTGGTGACCTAGCTTTTGACCCCACATTACCCAAATGTTAAACTTTGCCTAAATATTGCCCTAACAAACTTCCTCATAAAGTATCATCATTATTGAATCAAACATTATGGGCACTTGAGCGTGAAAAAGGTTTTTGTAAGATTTGGACCTCATGACCAAGATTTTGACCCCACATGACCCAATGTCAAACTTTCCTAGATATCAAGAAAAACATCCTGGTCAAGTATCATCATTATTGGACCAGAACTATGGCCTCTAGTGTGTTTACAAGGTTTTTGTAAGATTAGACCCCATGACCTAGATTTTGTTCCCACATTACCAAACGTCAAACTTGGCCTAGATATTGTCCAGACAAACATCCTGGTCAAGTTTCATCATTATTGAACCAAAACTCTGGCGTATGGAGTGTTTATGAGGTTTTTGTAAGATTTGACCTGGTGACCTATATTTTGACCCCTC
>VMBQ01001933.1:128837-146338 GCA_007657795.1 Dreissena rostriformis
TATGATTAATATTTTCAACACTTTAATTTCTTATTGATCATTATGACATGTGTGCTGATTTGCAATCTCAAAATAATCCTATTCAGTGTACCTTGCCAGGAATGAAGCAACACAGCCCAGAGTCTATGTACTTGCTGTAGGACATGCCTAGCAGAGACAGTCTCGTCTCGATAGCTGACAATATGTCAACATGTCGAGCAAGTGGGTGGTTTCTACGCTCCGACTCTCTCCGAGGAAGTTTGTTCTTCACCTCTTTTTGAATCTGCGAATGCAGTTTGTCAATTTTCGAGAAGCCACGGTTTAACTTTTGTTGACAGTGTCTGTTGAATAATTTGCATACCTGAAAACAAATTAATACTAGAAATGTGCCACAGACAACAATGACTTTTCTTGCGTATCTACAGGTCTGTTAAATGGACCCATTCCCAAAGCGAAAATGAAAACAAAATATCCCTGATTTGAAAAAAAAAAATCTATTATATTTCATTTTTATTTCAATTACAAATACATCTATTTAAGTATGTTACAATACTATAATTTATATGATTTTGTTTATATAATTAAATTTATAATAAAGAGTTATATTAAATAAGTTTTTCCCAGATCAGTGAACTTTTTGCGCAATAAAATGCTCAATCCAGAAATTGCATTTTTCCTAAATTGGCCAGAAAAGGCCTGCATGTTTGGAAACATACAAATCAACTATAAACTCTACAGTAGACAAAAAGGGCCAAATTTCAGCCAAAACGGTATCTGGTCGTTTCGCCTAATGCCTGTTCGCCCTTAGTCACCCTGAGCCTATGCGCCCTGGGTCGTTTCAACCTTACAAGTGGGTCTTTTCGCCCTTATTTTATTGTAATATAATATTATGGTTTTGTAAATGCCAACAAGAAGTCTACGTTGTGGACGTGCAGTGTATGTTAAAAAAAGATTTGCTGCCATGCCACTGCAGGGGTTTTTCAGCACTGTCTGCGCCTCCGGAAAATGGAGGCATTCCCAAAGCAAACGGACCCGTTCCCAATCGAATCTTGATTACATATTTCCCAATACCAAAATCGTAAAAGTAAACATAATTTATATCGAAAAAGTGACTTCCTTTCATCCGCGACGTAATAAAGCCTTTAGCGACTCAGATAAAGTTCAGTCTTCATCAAATACATTCAAATATGAAATGAATAAACGTTGAACATGCCCAATATTGCATGTGTATATATAAAGAAGACAAAATAACAAATAAAAACAAATTTATTTGTTAAACCACTGACTTATTTAGGCATGACAAATTCACAATGTTGTCCCAAAATGAGCCGTTTCATCGAAGCAAAAATTCCCAAAATGGACAATTTTGCCGATAAAAAATTCCCAATTTGGTCAGACTCCTTTTCCCAAAATAGGCAGAAAAACCCCTGCACTGTTAGCCAACACGGTGACTTTTTTTATCCAGGTTTACAAGACCATGTGCACCCCGCTGATTTCAGACTGCCTGTCTGAGCAGAGTTATCGGGGCAGTGGTAGGCCTATTATTTATTTATATATTCGATAAAAAAAAAGGGGAAGTTTTCACACAGAAAATAAATTTAAAATAAATAATAGTTACATGTATTAATAAAAACGTAATAAAAAACACACATTAATGTCTTCAAAAGCGTGAACAGAAGTCCCAGTGTGTGACATTCTTGTTGGTTTTCACACATTTAAGCTTCTTAAGGTAGCGCACCTGTTATGGGCACCTTTCCAAATATAATCTAATGTATTATTTTCTTAATCAGCATCATTTCACTAAACTACATGCACAGTTTTAGGTAGGCTTTCCGTGCTTTTAAAAAAAATATACTGATTTTTTCAAAACCACCCCAACCCTCGGCTTTTGTCCAGTTTATTTGCACCCCTGGGGTATATGAAAGTTCCATAATTTATCCAGATTTCCAAATATGGGCATGCAGTTGGTGTGTTCAGATGCAGTAAAGGTGTTTAAAGTTTTAACAATGTGAAATAAGTATTATTTTACAGACATTTATTTTTTATAACTTGTTATCTATGGAAGAGCGCCATGAAATGTAATTGGTTTCAGCCAAGTAGAAATTAGGTTGGTTAAAAACAAGTGTCATAAAATTCAAAATAGTATCATTTAAGTAATATTTTGAACTTAGTTTTTATAGATACACTATGTAGCAAAAATACCAAGAAATAGACAGATTTCCAGTTTACTTTTTGAAATAAAAATAAAAATGCAGCATGCATGATTCGTATTTTCAGCAGTCAATCACCTAATTTAGCCATAACGTTGTTTTAATTTTAGAAATTGAAGAATGTGCATAAAAATTGCAACATATTTAACAATAAACATAGTTTACCCGGTATATGCTTTATTAAATCAAATTACGTTAGAAAAGAAATAAAACGCTTCGCAAAAAATATGCGTTGTCGGCAGGATTCCAACCTTCGCAGGAAAATCCCACAAGATTTCTAGTCTATCGCCTTAACCACGCGGCCACGACAACTTCACATTAATTTAGTACCTGCTTAAATTAGATATCCATAAGTAAACAGGTAAAAAGGCTCTTCAATCTTCGAAGAAATCGCGGGAAATCATTACAGGTGCGCTACCTTAATACTGATGAATCAAGCCGATGATTGGACTACAATCATTATAACGTTGTCAAAGTTAAAAAAGGAAGTATTAATTCAGCTTGTGACAAGCTAAAGATAAAACCTTTTGTTATGGGATCGACCATTTGTATTGCGCTGTGTATATACAAACTAGGGTGAAACGACCCAGGCAGAATGGAAATTAGGGCGAAATTACCCAAGGCGAAAGGGTTTTAGGGTGAAACGACTCAGGGGTGAACAGGTATAAGGTTGAAACGACCCGGATTCAGACAAAACTGGTTGCGGTCACTAATCCTTTCATTATGATCATCTACACATTACGGTCATTTAACTGTGAAAGTTTTAGCGAAATTCAACCAGTAGTTTAAAAGGGAAATTAAAAACACAAAATTTTGAGACTATATTTTATCATGAGAAAACAAAGATGTGATTCTGCAGAAGCTTGTCTGCTATACAATCCTCTTCACATTAAGGTCATTCAACTGTGAAAGTTTGATCTAGATCAACACAGTTTAAGTCAGTTGGAAACAGACTCCCAGAGCCTTTGATAATTTTTGCTGTGGTGGCTCTCAGCAACCCCTTGGGTTATTAAGCTGAGAGTTGAATTATTGCAACACAGTTTAAGTACATATTTTACAATTATTAACTGCAGTCTGACAATCAGCAAATTCTATAAGTAAATAACACTTATAGATAATTTACGCACAAACATTTTGCCCAGTTTTCTCAGAACACGCCATAAATAACATAATAATTTAGACAAGTGCTCTTAAAAATAAGTATGAAGGCTGAGGCCATCCAAAATCAAGTGTTTAACAACCATTTTAGGAATGGGGCTTTGGATTGAGAAAAATTGTCTCTAAAAGTGTAGGGAAATTTAAGGCAGTACAGGGTTTTGCTATTTAAATCAAACACTCAAATTTCAGGCAACATTTTGTTGTTTAATCCATAAGCGCTAAACCAGTATTCATTCAGTCATTGCTAAGTTGCTCCAAATTCCAATGTGGCTCTTTTTACAAAAATACAAATACACTCCACTTTTAGACAAGTGTATTCCAGCTAAACAATACTCGTATGCAGGTTCGGTACAAGTAAATTAAAAATATTATAGAAATCTATCTTCAAACGAAATTGTACGAGATTAATAGATGTCGGACTTCCCTACAATGGCTACATATGTTTCCGAAATATTTTATCCGAATTAAGTCGCAATTTCATTTTTAGATAAAAACTTTATACAGACCCTTCTTGCTTCACTAGCTTCGTGAAATGTAAGGTAAGACATTACTCCTTCGATTATTTCATCAGGCATTTCCAGTAAATTAATATGGCTTTCGTTTGCCATAGTTATTGTGTTGTTTACTTCTCCGTCTTTTAATTTATTTCTAGGTCAGGAAGTAGTAAAATTTATCAAAAAAAGTATCGGTTTTTAGTCTGGTACCCGGTTCGGCTTGCTTACATTATTGTGTTTTAACAAAAATGAGCCTGTCCACAAATCAATATAAATTTTTAAAGCAAATTTATGTAAAATAATGTAATTCTAAATGTGTGTGCTATTAGCGATCTGATAATGATAAAATAGAGAATATCGAAAGTAAAATGTATTTCGAACGTTACAATACTGTAACGATTCCGGACATATAACCTTTATATATATAGTATATATTTGGCAACATAGTGTTGCAGTACCAAAAAAATATCTATTAACGTTCGAAACAAAAACGGATGATCAAATACCACCTATTTTCATTTTATACTTATACTGAGGCTATTAGCCAATTTTAACAGTTATTTCTGCATGCAATGTCAAATATGTATGTAATATTTTCTTAATTAACTAATTGGAAAGTCTGTCAATAGTATGCTTTATAACTTACTCATTTTAATAATTTATTACAATTCAGATTGCTGAACATGACATGTGGGCAATAATAACCTATTTTAAATCAATATCACTATTTTACATTGGATAATACTTTCCATTTACTTAAAAAAGAATGATATAGTCGCTGACATGGTTTTCAATGTGGATTCGGGTCTAGAAGAACTATCAACAATGTCACATTACAACGTTGACCATATACCCCTCGATGTCCACAGTAGTCTGTATATTTATAAATATATGAATTAACAGTCCCAAGAGAAGAAGGATCAACACTGTACATTGTTTGTTTTGCTGCTCTAGATTCCTAAACTAAAGTCCTGAGTCGTGCGGACCAAACAGTATCCCGGCCCCTTGGATTTTTCTAAGGATCTGACATCAGAACTTCCTTTATCACCGTGCGTGTGTTGATTGGTAGAGGTATCGGTCTGCTTATTGACATCCGAAGTAAATCCTTCATCCACGGCGGTCCGTTCCACCACGGCTCTATCAACGTAGCGTATGCTCTCCGTGACTTCAATCCTTGCAGGATCCTTGAAATCGTGCATCTACGCCCGAAGTCAGTGGATCTTAATATACGGAGTTCCTATTCCTTTACATGCACCGTCAGTATTGAAGCAAAAACAATATATCGAGTGCGTACCCCATATTCTGTCTTTCCATTTGAAGAGATTTTTTGCGAAGATGCCATTCGAACGTTGAGTTTAGGCGAGATAATTGGTCGGCCAACCAATGTTCCTGTCTCAAAAGGTCAGTAGCTGTTAGATTTATACCGTTCCTTATTGCGAACAAGAATGTGTCTTTCGCAATTTCATCCAGAACCATATATGATCAACAGATATGGTTTACAAGGATGGTCAGTTATGCTCTTTTGGTCATTGTCGGCTCGGTTACTACTTAAATGTACCCCGGGTACTCTAAAGTATACTTAAATGTACCCCGGGTATGCTAAATATACAAATAGACAATGACCAATCGAGCGTCAGTTATAATGTCCGACAGAATCTGAATTTTCTTGTGTATTAAAACAGTTACACGTGGAAGGACACCAATATACACCGCTAACAATTTCCGGTAGTTGGAACTTGTGCATGCTACTTCTGGAGTCCAAAAACCTTGAGCTTGGTGTTTCCCGATCTATGGTATCCATGGGAATCCTGATGAATCAGTAACTACCGGTAAGTAAACATCAGGAGTTGTGTCCGTCAGTATAAAAACGTTCAACTAAGTTAATGATTCATACAACCAATTTAAATATTCAGAGTAAACCTATTTTACATAACTGGTCAAACCATCATTCTGCTTTTTAGAGTTACATATACATTGGAGTAATAATTTTCTAGGTACCTCGTTTTTGCTCATTCTCACACATTGTACTGCTTCTCTTGCTATCGCTCTGGATGTACACTTTTTATTTATACTCTTAACTTCCTTGAACTCTTTTTAAATTCTAACTTTGGTGATACGCAACACAGTTTTGCACGTTTATTGTCAACAGCATACAAATTATCCAATACATATTTACATGAATATGGACAAAGATCAAATTTTTCAAATGTGACCTTCCAAATTAGATTCTTTAAACTATCTTAAATAGACTGTTTGTATAAATGAACTTATTCTCGCGGAGCATATAATATAAATTATCAACATAAAGCTTGCAATTGCTACAGGGATCTAGAAGCATTGCTCGGAACCAGCCAAATATCTGCCCTGAGGGTGATAATTTTGTACATATTGACCTAATACAGTAAGGCATGATCTTTTTGTTACACGCACTGGTTTGAATGAATTGTGGGTATCGTCAATGTAAATCAACATGGCGGATGTCAACAAAAGTTTGATGTTTTGATTTAATGACGATTTACCATAAGATGAGTATTCGCTAACTGACATTTATTGTAAGAGATTATGCATATTCAAATAATCAAATTTTTTCACTGTCAATAATTCTTAAAGAGAAATGTTAAGAAGTACAATTTTTCAGATAAGTTTTAGTTTAATCCGAAACATGTCGTTGCTTAACTTTCTTAGTGAAAAAATAAAACAGTTTATAAAACTTAAACGTATGGGAAACGGCATTATTTAGCTTATTGTAACGTGCTTTCACATTACTGAAGCTTTTTTATATGGCAATACTATTTGAAAAGTTGTAGAAACACCTTCTTTATTCACTGGCCAAAAACAATTCTACACTTGGAGACTTTTGTAACGTAACACGTATTCATTATTTTGTTGGAATTTGGACTAAGAATGATTCAAAACATACTTAATACTTTCTGTAAATTTAATTGAAATTGATCTACAAAAGATATCAAACTTTACAAATTAAAAACATCACTGCAAAAGTCAAATTGGCAATATTGTACAACGTAAAATAATAACAATGTGAAAAGTCACTAAAATCACCAATTTGAGTGGCTTATAATACCTTGTGTATCCTCCAATGGCTCTAACAACATGTGCACATCTCTGTCTTACCTCCACGTAATTGATAATAAAACGTTGAGGAATTTTTTGCCACTCTTTCACAATAGCCTGTTCTAGTACATGCAAAGTGAGTGGGGCAACTTGTCTTCTCCGTACCTGCCTGTCCAGTTTGTCCCAAATATTACATATAAGTTACCGGTGTATCTATAACAGTTATGATGCATACAAATTTAACTTTTTATTTTACAAAAGTGTAAATAAAATGCATAAACTTAAACGTTTTAATAACTGACCGGCCTGCAACCTACAAATTGTGCAGTTGCGCTCCTTAATATTTATACAACTACAAGCCATATTGTATTTTTTAATTAATTTTATGTTTTCCCGGTTGTTAGAATCCAATAAGAATGATGTAATTGAAATAAAATTAGAATTATGTTGCGTTTCACTATTTCCATTTCCATGCGCAAAAAGATTAAACCATACCTACCCCAGGTGCTAAAGCGTCTGATCACCGCAAATGAAAGGTTTTATCGTGAACTTGCACACAATGTAGTCAAATGACACTATGAACAATTTTAAATCAATAAATTTACTCATAAATGAGATATTCAAGTTTGAAAAGTGTTGCGTTAGAAAAGTCTCCTAGTGTATGACCGTGAAATCAGTCCATATCACATTTTTTTGCAATGAGTGCTAATAGTGTTAAATATTTTTTTATAAAACAAAACATGAGCTGTCATGGTAGTAAAATGACTGTACACAAGTTGATAAAAGGATAGATATATGTAAACTGTGACTCTAAAGCCAATGAAAAATCTGCAGACTGGTAAGCAAGGTTTCGTGGCTTTATTAGCGGACAGAGTAGCTCCTTAGCATACTGCCCGACTGCAAGGCTGGTCTGGAGCTACGCTGGCTGCATATGGTATTATAAGACCATTTTTTGCATGACACAGCTAATATGTTCCAGAAAGATGTCTCGAGCTGGTTCAGCTGCCAGTTTTGCCAGCCAGTCTCAGTATTCTGAGTCCACAGTGCTGAACCAGGACCTGGGTGAACCTGACCTCTTTGTGCCGGAACACTCGGGCTTTTTGAAGGCTCCATTCCCCACCAAGGTATTAAGCTTCAGTCCTAGTATGGTTAAAAATGTATTGAGCACCAAATTAGACACATTAATGTATTTGTGGTTAAGTTTTTTTCTAATTGTCAAACTATCTCGTATGTCTCTGATTGGTTTTACTTATAACCATTCCCACGGAGTTATGTTTTTGTTCCTGTTGCTTTTGTTTGTCGTATAGCAATTTTACTCACAGTTACCAAAAGTTTTGCATGAAATATCTTGTTGGGTTGTAATAAAATCAATTAAAGATGGTTTGCTTTTGGTGGTGATACAATCTCGGGGTCACTTTGTGTCTAATTAGTTCATTTTTATGTTGTGTTTAAGGACGGAGGCAGTAGTTTTTATTGTTTTTCATCCTTTTTAACTGAATTGTGAACAAACCACCAGGGTGAATTATAGTTTAATTTTTGTTAAGCAATCAGTTGGTAAACATTTGCATGTTTGGACAAATACTGTGTATGTAAATAAAGAGTTAAATTAAAATGTAAATAAATTCTGTTTTTGTACACACACAAAACAAATCACTGAAGTAACACAAAAATATTAACTTACACCCCAATGTTTTTTTTTTGTATTTTAATACATATTATATCTTCTGTAATTTACTGTAAAAACATGTATCTGAAGTCTCTTTCAATAAATCTTCATAAGTTAGTTGCCATTTGTTAATCAGGTTGAATAGAAATTAAGACACTCGAAATATTAAGTTTTCCGAGAATCGTTTGGAGTCGTATCTTGCTTACGGGAGCTTATTAAAACGGTCTCCTGAAAGACATTNGTTTGTCGTATAGTAATTTTACTCACAGTTACCAAAAGTTTTGCATGATATATCTTGTTGGGTTGTAATAAAGTCAATGAAAGATGGTTTAATTTTGGTGCTGATACAATCTCGGGGTCACTTTGTGTCTAATAAGTTCATTTTTATGTTGTGTTTAAGGACGGAGGCAGTATTTTTTATTGTTTTTCATCCTTTTTAACTGAATTGTGAACAAACCACCAGGGTGAATTATAGTTTAATTTTTGTTAAGTGATCATTTGGTAAACATGTGCATGTTTGGACAAATACTGCGTATGTAAATAAAGAGTTAAATTAAAATGTAAATAAATTCTGTTTTTGTACACACACAAAACAAATCACAGAAGTAACACAAAAATATTAACTTACACCCCAATGTTTTTTTTGTATTTTAATACATATTATATCTTCTGTAAGTTACTGTAAAAACATGTATCTGGAGACTCTTTCAATAAATCTTCATAAGTTTGTAAATCAGGTTGAATAGAAATTAAGACACGCAAAATATTAAGTTTTCCGAGAATCTTTTCGAGTCGTATCTTGCTTACGGGAGCTTATTAAAACAGTCTCCTGATAGACATTGTTCAATGTGTCTCTTATATTTCTGTGATCTAGGTGTTTTCAAAGCGAAAATTAAAATCTTTTCAAATGTGAAGAGTCATACTACTTAAGTGGAAATAGATTCTTAATAATACTGGTAACATTCCAGTTTTTAATTCTTTTTTCTATCTGCAAAATACAGAACAGCACCAATATCTATTTGCAATCAGGACCATAAAAACTACTGCGTTCATCCTTAGTGTATTATGTTTTAGAATGTGTAATTTGGAAAGTGGTTGAGGTATGTTTGTTTAACTGTTGTCCTATTGTTCTGTTTATTGAAATACATGTTTTAACTTCAACGTAGTTGGGAACAGAATTTTTCGAAGGTTCAGTATCATCACAATCTACTCGATCGCCGGTATGTATATATTTTAAAACATCCAAATCCAGCAAGGTGCTTTTTATTGTAACTTAATCATTTCAACAGATAAAAAATTATCTTGCAAAAGTTACCTCTTTTGGTTTAGTGTATGCATTTATGCAATTTTGGAAACACTTTATAATGTTTTAAATAATGTTACTGTTGGTTCTTTAAAGATAAAATACGGATGTTGTTTCTTTCCTTTGAACACAATTGAAGGGTAGAGGAAATAATTTGTTAGTGGTCTAGTAACATGGATTTGGATGTACATAACTGGTATTTAGAAATAATCTTAGTTTATTAACATTTCAGGCCTTTCTCATCTTGCATGATAGTTATATACAGAATTTAAACTGCATAACAATGTTATATATAATCTAACAAGTGACCTGTTCACAGATGATAAAATGGACATTTAAAAAAATGTCATAGATGCCAAAAGGGAAGATAATTATATTTAAGGGAAATACCACTTGTGACTAATTTATTAAAAATATTGTGTAGATTATGTATAATCATATAACAAATAAAAAAATTATACAGCGCTTGAAACATTTAAATAGAAAATTTGGAAAATATTTGTATAACTAACAACATATATAATTTACTGTGCATTACTAAAGCCTGAATTGGCCAAATTATTAGCAAGTCAGATTTTCTCCCAAAGGACCCGGTATATATGAATGCCACATGCAAACATTTCTAGTGAACTGTTTTCTTGGTATTTTAATTTAATAATATTATATAATTCCAAATATTATTGTTTTGTTAGTAAATGCATTTAAAGGCATTTGTATATGCCCATTAAAAAAAACGGGCCTTTTATGGAAACACTTGCGGTGGGAGATCAGGCGGCGTCTAGTTAAATGATGGCATCTAAGAAAAATGATGTCTGCTAAATACTTCAAAAAGTTTAAGTTGGATCCTCGTGAAACTGGGTTATAATGTTTGTGCGCATAATATCTCAGCCAAGGGTGATAGACAGCCAGATCGCATGAAGCACTTCAGAAATATGGCTCTTGAATTATAAAGATTTGCAAAATAAACCTGTATAACTCAAATAGTTAAATTGCCTCAGCATTTTATCTCAACAAAGTTTGATAATCAGCCAGATTGCCTGATGCATTTCTGAATTATGGCCCTAAAGTTATTCCAAATTTGCCAAATTATTTGTTCTGCTCTCTTATATGTTGATTCTGTTCAATAACTTTTGTTTGCATAAACAAATGTAGAAGAAATGTAATAATCTTGAAAAAGACCTGTTAATTTCATGTTACATAACTCTTGAATACTCTTCATTAAGAAAGAAGAATTGTGACGTCGTCATGACGTCATGATGTCATAACGTCATTCTCCGACTTAGTAACGTCATTGGTGTTTAAGTGACATTGTAATGTATCATTAGGGATAATTAAAGTGTAAACTATCATTTGGTGTTGGTGTATATCTGGTGTTAGGTGTTAACAAGACCTTGCTCACAATTGAATTTGGGTCTTGTCAGGTCAAGGTCAAGGTCACTGTAAGTAAAAACTGAAAAATTGTTTCTGCTCAACAACTTCAGATTTGAGGGAGGTATTGCATTCAAAATTTGATGGGATTGCATGTGGGGCTGGTTGGTTCAAGGTCAAGGTCACTGTTACTCAGATAATAGAAACTTGTTTCCTCTCAATAACTTAAGTTTGCAACATGATTGTATGTGGAAATTGTGTGTGTATGTAGCTTACCTTCAGACCTAGGTTGGGATTGCCTTTTTAGGCTTATCAGATTAAGATAAAGGTAATTGTTACTAAACATAGAACAATTGAACTTATATTTTGTGCAAATGCTGCTTACATGTTTTAATAGCTAGATATTGCATATTGCCTGTTGGATAACGGTCACTGTTGCTAAAAATAGAAAAATGTTTTTGCTCAATAAATGTAGTGTTATCGTTCAGAAATTATGTGCTTTGGTGTCTTACAACATATATACTTGGATTAGCATTTTTGGGCCGGTCAGATCAAGGTCAAGGATATTGTTCCTTAAAATAGAAAACAGTTTCTTCTCAAAACTTGAGTTTGGATTTGTGAAACATGTATTGTTCTATAATTAGAATCCTTAATTGTATATGACGTTGTTACTTGGTGACGTCGACGTCATTATTATTATGTATACTTCTGGTGACTGATTAAAGCTTATAATTACAATGCTAGTTATTAATTAATTAACTAGAAACATAACAGGATTGAGGTATTTTATTTGTAGGATACTAACATGCAGACCTACATGTAACTTGAGATTTGCACATTTCTTTTAATATAATAAGATTAATATGGTTAACGTTGAAGACATGATTGCCATGTTTTCTTGTTTTCTCCATTATTTTCTGTGCCATCATTTGTACAGCAAATTTATATATCCCTCACAGAACAATGTTACCTGACCTTTGAACGAGGGTATTTTGTGACAAGTAAACAATCTTGTTCAAAAATGAAAAAATCTGTGAACAAGTCCCTTTTACTAGTAATTTGATTAATTTTAACCTCTTCTTTATGTAATATTGCATGTTGCTCTACTGGAACCGTAGTGTGCTGTAACTATCTTACACAATTTGCTTAACAATATAATACATTTAATTCTTTGTTATGCTTTAAGTTTCTTTAATCATTATCATAATGTGTCATATTGTGGCATATGCATTGCATGTGATCTTGACCAAACTTACAAACATTATCATGGTATAAAATGTATTTAAAAAGTTTTATAATCATCAACATGCTCCAAGGATCTACAGAGTTAAGATCCTTGCATTGTGAAATATATCACAATTTCAATACCTTTGTCCTCTTTACAATACTCTGTACTAAAAATTTAATTTTTACATGACGCGGGACAAACTATTTTCCAATCAGTTTTTGTTGAAAGCTTCTTTAATTATTTTTATATATAATTCCTACAATTGAGCTGGTCTCTTGGAAAGCTGTGCTTAATGCATGTGCGTAAACAGTCGTCCCAGATAAGCCTCTGCAGTTCGCACAGGTTATTAAGGGGTGACACTTTCAGCTTGAACTGAATTTTTGTTTCGTAGAGTCTTCGTTTAAGCAAAAAGTTGCATTAAAGCGGACACTGTGGTTCCAAAAGACTGGCTCAAATGTACAATGTATGTAAAGAATTTGGAATATGAAAACGTAAAGCTTCATGTAGAGATGTTTTTCATGTTTTGTTACTTTGGTAGTGCTGTAATGAGTTCTATACAAAAATACGTTTGAGAAAAGCGTATAAAAGCATTTTATATTCAAACAACTAACTAAATGTATGAACATTTTCAAATTCAACCTTATCTAAACTTCTAAAACTAACCATTGATAATGCTTCATACATATAACTATGGACTTTTTATGGCTGGTATAGCAGTTATGTCTACGATTATGAATGTATTATGTTTGTTGTGTTGTCAAAGGCCGTAAGGTTTTCTTGTAATACAACACAAAGTAAACATACAGTGTCCTAAAACATCGCTGCTATTTATCTTTATTTTATGCTTTTGGGTGGTTTATAGAGAAATATTTGTGAATCAAAACTGATAATTCACTGTTTGAAACAGTAAAAATGAACAGTGAAAATTATTGATTATTTTCATTGTTTTACCTGAACCCTTTTTCATTTTTTTTTTACAAAAAGAATCATTTGTTAGCATAAAATAAAAAGAAAATTTGTTGGATTCGGTGGAATATCAATTTTAATTCACTTGTGATCATAGAAAAAAATATTTTTTCTATGATCATTCGTGAATTAAAATTGATATTCCACCAAATCCAACAAATATCCTCTATATTATTCCTTATATAACACTTTTGTCCATCAAACTACAGTCCGCTGTATTCATCAAACATTTCTCTGGGGGTTGTGTTTGTTAACTGCAAGTAATTGGAAGCTTTTTATATTATATTGCATGTGCCAAAACATATTATCAACGTTATACATGGTTTGCTTTCTTTTTGACACAAGCATCAGAAAGTCACTTACTTTCAAATTGGGCTGGAAAGTGGACTGCATTTCAAATTTAAATAACAGCAATAAAGGGTATAAAACGGCAAAAAAATACATGTTTTGGCATGTGTGTGGCAATCCTGATTTCCTTTTGATCACCACGTGATTACCCCCCTTTGAATTGGTCAACTGGCAAATGGCAAAATTACCACTGTGTTAACCCTGTGTTTACTTCATTTTTAGGCCGTGCATTTTTCTGGGAATGTCTCTGAAAAGTCGCAAGCAGTGACCGTTGAAGAGATGAAGGTACGCCACAGGAACGGTGACCCACAAAGCAAGGCGGAGATGCTGATGGCGCGCCTCGTGGATCGTCCGGCCAATTCGCAGGTGTTACGCATGGTGAACTCAAACGCCCAGCGAAACCGACCGACAATGGAGTCAGAGGTCAATGGACAGAAGAAAAGCGCGAGTCAGCCGAGCACACCAACTCCAGAGAAGGTATTGAGAAGCTTACTTATGCGGTATTTTGAGTTTTAGTGGCGCGTTACCAAATGAAAAGCAATTATGATGTCATGATGTTAGCTCAACTTTGGGCTGCATTGTACTATAAAAATAAAGTTGTATAATAAATTGCTCATTTGCTTTAATATAACCTGTCTATTTATATTTGTTATCCACTGAAGCAATATACATGTATATATATGTACCAATTTAAACAAAATGAAACATTAGCTGCACCAACAGGAGAAAGACCTTTTTTAAGCACTAGGTCCTTTATTTATGTTAATTGACCTTACACAAACACACTATAAACTGGATAAAACTGGGGCCACCACATTGACACAGTTTATGCAAGGTATTTGGGATTAAAACCGGTTAAATATGGTCTTATAAGAACCTTCTCTCCTTAATTTCTTTAGACAACACTGGCTCCCCGTCCCCCTACTGGGCTTTCTCAGCCCATAGTGGGAACCAGCTTCCGTACGACGATGTTTAAACGTGACTACCAGCGACGACAGAATATCATAAAAGCCAAACAAAACAAAGACTTGGATGAGACACCACTCCTATCTGTTGAAAAGTAAGTTGAGGGTTACTTAGGGACAAAACTTGTCTGATGCAACCGGCTTGACACAAAATTGTAAAGTGGATTACATTGTATTCTGCCTGCAGTTTAAGAACATATATCTCTGCCACATTCAGAGGGGGTAATCTTGTGGAGCTGTAATTAGGTCATCCTGCTAAAAAAAATTGCAATGAGTAAAGTCGAGATAAAGAGCAAATATTAGTACAAAATAAACCTTAGTAACTTTCTTGCTGATATGGCTGGAAAGCGGGCGGCATTTAAAAAAATTAATACAAGTAATAAAGGGTATAAAACGACAGAAAATACCTTTCTCGGCAAGGACGTTGCCATTTTGACTATCACGTGGTTACCCCCATATGACATTGAGTAAATGCTATAATCAATCACAAACATAAGACGTCTAAATCAAGTGTTCTACCATTCCCTTGCAGGCTTCACAGGCCAAGGCCCGCCGAGCGCGTGCAGTCCGCAGTGTCTGAGCCAGAGTCTGCATCAGAGGTGCAGGAGGACGAGGTGCTTGCGGAACTCGAGGGTCTGATGGGGCCAGACATGGACCTGGACCTGAGACCTGGTGGGCAGTGCAGCATTAAGCTGTTGCGCCTTTGAAATCTCTTAGAACGCTCCCACAGTGGGTATCAAACTAGCAACATGGAGGTCACGGTTTTGATCCCCACTGTTGGAGCGTTACAGAGCTGTTTAGATCTCCCCCATAGACACCAAGCACTGGTTCTTTTCCCATTAAACGGACTTGAGAGTGTTTCAAATAAGCCATAGGCTTTAAATGCAATTGAGCTCAAATAAATAGGTTTAAACTTAGCCAGGTGGGCAGTGCAGCATTAAGCTGCTGTGCGTTTGAAGTCTCTTAAAAAACTAAATTACAGACATTTCTTACTAGATTCAAGTTTTAAAGGCTTTATTTCAAACCCTAAGGTAATGATAAGCAGCAAACAGCATAAAACCTGAGCAAACTGCGAGTTACTCGCAGGCTGTTCTGGTTTTATGCTGTTTGAATATAGTCATTTTAATGCCCCCGGTTTGATGGCATATAGTGATCGCACTGTCTGTCTGTCTGTCCGTCCGTCTGTCTGTCTGTCCTTCTGAAATTCCGTCACACTTTGCATTTAGGTTTCGAAAAATGTTAATAACTTCTATGTCGCTTCAGATGTAACCTTCATATTTTGTATGCATGTGCATATGGATAAGGCCTTTCCATACGCACACATTTTTTTTACCCCTTTCACCTTGACCTTGAACTTAGGATCCGCGTTTAGGTTTTAAAATCTGTGTTTAGGTTTCGAATTATGTTCATAACTTCTTTGTCGCTTCAGATGTAACCTTCATATTTGGTATGCATGTGCATATGGACAAGGACTTTCCATACGCACAATTTTTTTTACCCCTTACACCTTTACCTTGAACTTAGAGTCCGTGTTTAGGTTTCGAAATCTGCGTTTAGGTTTGGAATAATGCTCATTACTTCTATGTCGCTTCAAAGTTAACCTTCATATTTGGCATGCATATGTATCTCATAGAGCTGCACATTTTGAGTGGTGAAAGGTCAAGGTCATCCTTCAAGTTCGAAGGTAAAAAAAATATGTAACCTTCATATAATGGCATGCATGTGTTTCTCATGGAGCTTCACATTTTGAGTGGTGAAAGGTCAAGGTCATCCTTCAAGGTCAAAGGTCCATTTTTTTTGTTAAATCAAAGCGGCTCATTAGGGGGCATTGTGTTTCTGACAAACCAAACACATCTCTTGTTTACTTTGCTTCTGAGTGGGAAAGGGTTTAGGCCCCCTTTGCCCCAAACTGTATATGATCATAGCTCCGTCACAATTGGGCTTAATGCATGTGCATAAAGTGTTTTCTCAGATTAGCCTGTGCAGTCCAGAATGGCTAATCATAGGAATCACTTTATGCACAGACTTTTTTTTTGTTCAGAGAAGGCTTTGTTTAAACGAAAAAATCCATAACAACGAAAAGTGTCATATATATATATATATAACATAAAATTTCTGTGCAAATGAAACAATGGCAACTATATCTATTGTGCCAAACATCTGTCATGTCAGGTTGTAATTGCCTATATTGAAAATTTTGAATATGCTTTTAATCTGTTAAAAACAATTGAAGATGCTAGACTTCGTCTTGCAATAGAAACACAAAGTCATGGTGCCAATAATTATAATTAGAATGTTGGTAATGTACATGTACTTGCATCATAAATTTCTGAATATAAAACAATCATAATGTTGTATTATATTATCCTGCATATTGGTTGTAGTCATAAGTAATAAACTGCACTTTGATCATCATCAACACAATGTCAGCAATATGTGTATTTACTAATGGAGCATCTCTTACAAACTTGTATATGTGTGGCGTGTTCTGAGAAAACTGGGCAAAATGCTTGTGCGTTAAGTGTCATCCCAGAATAGCCTGTGCAGTCCGCACAGGCTAATCCGGGACGACACTTTCCGCCTAAACTGGATTTTCGCTAAGAAGAGACATCATTTAAACAAAAAATTCCATAAAAGCGGAAATTGTCGTCCCTGATTAGCCTGTGCGGACTGCACAGGCTAATCTGGGATGACAATTTACGCACAAGCATTTTGCCCAGTTTTCTCAGAACACGCCACATATT
>VMBQ01001934.1:0-59951 GCA_007657795.1 Dreissena rostriformis
TACATTTCTTTCGAAACAGTTTAGGTTGATGATCTATTTTGCTTAGAGAAAAATAGATGGGTCAGGTTTTTGGCTCAGCAAGGAACACAAAAAAACGGACTGTTATAGTAATATAAAACAACCTGCATTTTCATTTACTGACAATCTAATGCAATGTACTATATAATAGTACAAATTGCGAAATTTATATTTTTTGGGGTATTACCATTTCGCATAAATTGAACAAAAAGTAATTTGGTCAGTTTTATTTATACTTGCTAATTGAAAAAAAAAATGAAAATTTAGTTCTTCTTCTTAAAAAAACAAGCTCTAAGGGCATTTCGACGTATTTTCCCCTAAACTTAGACACGTATTGAAACGATGCATATAATCTGTTTTGGCGAAAATTTAGTTTAAGTAAAATTACTATGCTGATGAAATACTTGATGAAACGTTTTTTGTTCAATAGAGTAGGATTCAAAAAAATGAAGTACACAATATCTTCAACTCAATGAATATTTGACATTCTACGGTGCATCTTATAGTAAAGAAAAAATCACTTCTTGAATTTTGTTTCACGTGAACTACTTGTTTGCAATCATTGAATAACAATTTCAAACATTATATAATGTATTAACCATAAGTACCCCCTTTGAAATACACGTATACGCATACTTCAAAGGACAAGTTATAATCATAAAAAAGATATAATATCCCCCCCCCCAAAAAAAAATGAAGCATACGTTTCACTGCAAGGGTTTCAATAGAAAAGACAATTTCAAAATTTTAAATAAGGTAATTTGCACGTCATTTACCGACCGACATAACCGAATGATTGATATTTATACGTAGAACAAGCTAGCGGGAAAGAAATTGATCGTATTTGCACATCGTATATCAATTTTTAGGCAACATGTCCAATGGAGCTTATCTAAGATGTGAACAATAGAAGATGAAAACCAAGAAATGTGTCTTTTATAATATCACAGTTGTTAGATGAAACCAGTATTGAAACATTGGTTTGCACACTTGTCTACAACGCCGATTTCAAGTTAACATTAACCAGACACGTGTATGTTCACAATAGTTCCAAAACCTTGTCCAAGTCTGTACCTTTATACTCTACCTATTTACGTATGAATTTTACACTATCGGTACAGTGTCACGACTGGGAGTTCATACAAGAAGCGTACGCTTATATAATGGAAATATTATGCAACTTTTGATCAATAATTCTTCCACCACGCTGTAATAGTTTTGTGAGTGCATTTTACCTAGCCGAGCCATCTTCATAAATAGATAGCAAATAATAAAAGTAAGAGTTATTCATATAGAATGCTTACACCGTTAATGACATATAAATCATTGATATTATAGCAGATTGATGAGACCATACACATACAAGAAAACTGAATGTCCAGAGGCATAACCAGGAAATGTGTCTGTTTTGTGGTAATCACCTCAAAAAGATCAGCTTAAACAAGATCAGATTCCTCGACAATATGTAATTCGTAATCAGATATTGCATTTGTTCTCTGATATTACTTGAGGAAAATAACTCGAGAAATGTTATTATGGAATATGTAACTAGATATACAAAATAATGAGATTGGTTGGTATTCGCTAGACTGTTGTGAGAGCAGCCCCCTACAGAATCTCCATATGCAAGTTGTTTGGTGAATTGCCATACTTAAAATGGTACCTCTTGATGCTTTTAAGTCTCGTATTATTCTGCATTAGTTGGTTAATTGTCGAATCTATTCATGTCATAGTAACTGCACAATAAAACAGAATGACTTTAATCATTGGAGTTCCCATATTCCTTGTCAGCAAATAGTTGGTTTTGTATTACCTGACAAACTAATACATATTGTGATGAGTCATTGCACGGCGGTAAGTTCTATGTACAATGCTGGTCATCGACGCACCTACTTTATTTATCGGTATGATTCAATCTAATTATAACGTTGCAATGATATTTTGGTTATATAATGTATCACGAAGATTGATGGCGTGATTTCATAATTTATAAAATATACGGAGATCATGTTGCATATACATGTATGTGCTTCGTATATATCGAATAAGATTTGTCTTTAAAAAGACAAACGGCGTTGAAATAATAATTCAGATGCATTATTTGCCATAAAATAATGAATGATGACCGAGTGAGCAGTAATCTGACTCTCGATAGACTCAATAGAGTACCGGTAATTAACAGCCTTATACTACTCAATGATTTTATCAATAGAAACCGAAATATCAATTATTTACTGATATAACGTGTCAACTAATAGGTTAAGGAATGTATCAGCCAAATGGAAACACGCGGATATTCTTGTTTTGAAATATGTAATAAACTTATGAGTAGGACGCCAAATAAGCTATTTTTGCTACACATATTAAACTGAAGTAATAAGGATAACATTTTGTCGCATTACATCTCGACACTTCTTTTGTCAAATATATTTGATATTTTGATTTTTTGGAAATATTTTAAATATGAAATATTGGACAACAATTACTGGAGAAGTTGATAAAATACTCACTTAAAACAATTTGCAATAAAGGGCAATTGCAACTGAAATATAATTGTAAATACACACTAAGGATATATAATTCACCATAAAGCGCTTGTGAAAAATAAATTAAATGTATTTATTTCATGAAATAAATTAACATTATTTGCATGGGCACCCAATGACATAAAGTGTTCAAAATATGTAATGAATATGTACATTTTAACCCGCGTGTGTATGTAACAGTTATTATTAAGAATTAAGCCTTTTTGTACGTTTGCATTTCGTTACATTAGAAAATTCGCGCAATTGTATTGGCCATTTAATTGTAACGCTGCATTATTATCTCCATTAACCTACGTCAAACCATGTTTGACAGCTACCACATAGAATGACCCGATATATGTGTGTTCTATTTTGGAAAAATAAAACGATGATTAAAATGTAAATATGATAGTTTAAAGTATCGGAAAAATATAATGAACCTTTGAAATGATTGCGTATTTGTATAGTAAATATCGATTAATCAAGTATTGTTATAATTATATAAGGAATTGATTGGCTCATTACTCCATAACTTATATGTGTTCTACTTGAGTGTGTAACATGCTGATTTAATTCGAATTGAGGCATATGTCAATAGTTTGTCTTGCTTCTCTACTTTTGCATTTAATTGCTGAGGAATATTTTGCATGGCATTACTGGGTAAGATCACACATAATTTTGATTTGACTACGCAAGGTTCGATAATGTTAATTTAATCTGTTTTGACTATTGCTCATAACAAGTTAACGCTAGCCTCGCCGTGTAAACTTTTCTTCAATTCGTCGGATGAATTCAAGTACACAATACCACTTACATATAATTCTCTATCGCCACTATTCTCGGACTGCGCTTATAAGTCTTCTTAACATTTGAAAACGAACTGCAATATGCTCTTTAATCCATTTAATGACAGAGACTCGATAATTAAACTCAATTTATGTTGACTTCAACTGTGTAAAAGATATTTCTGACGTATCGACTGGCTTAACTGCTAGCTTACAATATGACCATCATGCCCAGTAATGACTTCCCGTTCACATTTCATTTAATGGACGCTTCTAAAGACTTTTAGTGCGATTGAATGTACAGGAATACTATGACTAAATATTGATTTCTATTTGTGGGCATGCAGTATTAAGACGATGAAAATGTTTTTATCTGTTATACCGTTCCTACTACATGCACTGTTAAATATGCATCAAATGAAGTCTACAGATAACACTATTGTGTGTTTGTTATGCACGAAAATATACACATTCTACTACAACAGTTCAACATTTAATATGTATGCATTGAGAAGAATTTGAAAACCGAATTAGTTAGTGATTGTTGAATTTTGATCTGCCTGTTTATTACCAGGTAAAACAAACCACAACAACCATGATGAATCGAAAAATAATTCAGAAGGCATCGTGTTTGCTGGAAATAACAGATTGTATGCGTTATAGTTTTTGCACACTAACCATAACTGCAGGAAACACGTTTTATTTTGACAAAGCATTAATAATCGTTGCAAACCTGGAATAAGTATAATGCCTTTTTCTCATTGAATTTAGTATTGTTAAATGACATGTCTACATGACAGTTATGGAAGTTATAATGTGGAAATACGTGGTGTGTTTTTCTAACATAATAAAAATCGGAAAAGAGTTTTGTTAAATGTTAATATTTCGTTGGAAGAGAGACATATAATAACAAACGTATAGATTTAGTTGTATTTAGTGCTCGCTCTCTGTTCGTCTAACCGCCAACTATGTTTAAGTAAGAATAATGCTTAATAAAAATAGAATGATATGTTACATAAGAGCAAAACTGGTAGTGCAAAACTTAGCCAAAATTAGGACTTTTAACATTTGTGACAAATTTAGATATTTCAATTTGATTTATGTTGCACATACTGAAGGGTAGCTTATGGTCATTATATCAGCAGAATTGTTGTTCCATTAATAAAAATTCTCGGGGACGAATCAAATCTAATCGTATTTGTATTTTATCTGTAACCATACCTATCACAAAACCTCTTAAAACAATGGATTATAAATTGCGCGCCTGCATTGCACATTGTCAAACGACAGATTGCTAGCACATCCCGATTGATCACTTGGAAACGCACTGTGGTTTGCACTGATGCGTTAAATCCAATTAAAGATTATGGCGATAACTGTGTTGCATTAAACAGATGTTTATCAAGTAAATACACGAGAAACCATTGATTGTGAAAAGGTTATAGTTCCTAAGACCAGATTTCTGGTATTGGTATATTTAAACAAAAAACACACACTACAAACTCAACATTATTTCAAACAATAAAAGAAAGGTAAAATGACCAGGCTATACTGGAATTGTAAAACTGATTGGGTCATTAGCTGACTACAGGAAATCGTAAATCATAGTTCATATGAATATAAATCAGGTTTGATTTTAAAAAATGCGTGTTTTTATAATGTTTATTGTTACGAATAAAAATGTAAGCATCATATGCATATTGGATTTGCGAAGTATTCTTGGTATCTGTTAAATAGACTAAATAATAACCCGTCGGATAAACTACCGGTAGGCTTCACGTCTACGTTTTTAAAAACAGTAAACACACGCAGTATAGGGATGGGATTTTGTTATTGGCATGATGCCATTTTACTTTTTTCGTTTGTTTTGGTAAGAATTGTTTTTTTCCAAATATAGACAGAAAAATGCGAACACGTTGATATTGCCAGATAATGTTGGACACAGATACGTTGATTGGCTCAGCGCAAAACAACAAATTAGCTTCGCTAAAAAAATATATATGTATTCAACATTATCAATGTATTATCAATGATAATGTGTAATGTTGAATTCATTGTTGACGGTACGGATATACTTATAGTATTCAATTGAATTATTGAATACATGTCAGATTGGTTTTGAGCCACAATATACTCAAGCAACCCCAAATCTATATGCAGCAACTACAAACTAATAGCACACAGGTTATGCGATATTAATTGTATGGGTAAGATGATTTCTCATCTTCTTGAGTGGCTAGAAACAATTCATCCTTTGTAAATACGAGATGGTTCCTTAACATCCCTCCATTAAGGCTTCGTCACATCTTCCAACAGCATTTTTTCGTACCCTAGAATTGACAAGACAAACGTGTTGGTGAATTCATTGTACGTGTATAGAATAAAATTATCGCAATAATTAGAATACGATGAATTCCAAGTATCAATAAAGTGTGATTGAGAGTGAATATTCGTGTTCACCACTCTTTGACCGCCGTGAACCGGATGCTACTATATATGAAGAATCCAGACTAATAAAGAGATATATCACTTGATGTGAACATTAAGACTACTAAACGTGCAAGTAATTATTCACATGAGATGCGATTGAACTTTCTGTAGCCAGATAAATGGCTTCGATAAACAATCATTTGCATACCTAACAACGCTTAATAGTTGTATATTCCCAGTAAGTTTAGCCCTATCTGCTTTTTGTCTCGGTAAACTCTAACAGGTAACAACTATTTGTTCGAAAGGTTGTGATAAACGTTTGCACGAAATGATAGCCCGTAAAAAAATTCACTATACGCCCATTGGTCATGAACCTAATACATTTGGTCGACAACGAAAGTTAAGCAAATGTTGTTTGTTGTATAATATTGTACTCTCTCGATTAAATGACATCTAGTTGGGACTTATGAGTGTGCCTTAGGATGAATATCCTTTCTCTTTATTAATTTTTGCCGTGCCCTAGTAAGGAGGAAAATTGATACTCTTCGTTATCAAACCGTAGCGTAGCAACCCATATCACAAAAGGCGCGGTTCGAGAGTAGAGCATGTGACAATCAGAAGGCTTGATTAAAATCACAACGCCAGGAATATGTAATCGTTAATGATTAATTGAATAATTATTGTTTTTATGATTTCACATCACAATTTCGTTTTTTAACCCAAGTAAAAATGCATTCAGCTCTTGTCAATGACCATATGCTTGTGTTCAGTATGTGTATTAATTATTATATTGTTAACATGAGCCGGTCAGTCATAATTTTATTGCAACGAATAATAATCAGATGCTATTTAGTTAAAATTGCATGCATCAATCATGTGCAATGTCATTTTTATTAATTAAAATAGCTCCAAAATATGCTTATTAAATTATTCCATAGACTACAAACATACTGTATATCATATTTATAAATCTATCCAATTGTGTATATCAAAGCAATTCATATGCGAGAGTAGTCCTAGTTGGTTAGGTTTCTGGGAACAATTTTGCCCTAAACATTTTATTTACTTTTCTTTGAAACATATTGCGCGTGGAGTCAGAAAACCGCGATAGAGAAAACGAAAGTATAATTGTTATTCCTTCAAATAATAAGGAAATGTAGCTCCATCATTTGACATTAAAATAGTGTGACTTGGTCACGCATACCATAATTCACAGCAGTCAAACCATAGCAATAGTTCATGCAGCAAAAAATATGTATTTAGACCCATATGAAATATACAACGGTGGCCGCTTGAAAGTTCAGGATTTTACCTGACAAGAAAGGCTTGAAGATATGAGCATATATTAGACTAACTCCGGCATTTGCTATACATGTATTTCGTTTTTTTTTTAAATTTATATGAAGGTAAAAACCAATCTAACCCGTTTAAAATCCCTTCAAAATCACAAATGATATAATCTTTAATTAGGTGCATTTAATAATTCAGTTTTGTTTGTACCTTCGGATTAGATGGGGGAGGGGACGTCCTAACCGATTGAGATCTTGACTTTGTGTCGTCATTTTCATCGACCACTGTTAGTTGCCAAGTAATAAATCATTTTAACGCTGGTATATTGTACATAAGAGTAAATTAATGCAATATTTACTAAAAGTGCAAGTTCATCACAACTCAGTATACATGATCTGGAAATAGGCACATGTTTGAAGATACAAACAAGTAAGTGAAGTTCGTGAACATAAGAGCCGTGTCAACGGGTCATATGAATTATGTGGCCAGAATAGCTTAAGATCAGCCTTCACATCCGCATAGTCTGGTCAGGTGGTACCCGGTCTGCTTTAAACTTAATCTAGATTACGCAGACTGTGCGGATGCGCAGGCTGGTCTTGAGCTAGGATGGCCAATATGGCATAAGACCCATTTAAGCATGACGCAGGTCAACATGTATCATTCGAATAAACGTTTTATGAAGTGTTACTATCACAACAATATTATTTACTGCTAAGTCCACTCAATCGTTGTTTAAGATTCGTAACATTTATTAATCAAACCATATCTTCATTATGTAATATATGTTCCACTATAACATTTCAAGTTGTGTGTGTGTGTGTGAAATGTGTTGTTGTTGTTAAGAAAGATAATATAAAGAATCGATAATATCCACTTAATATTCACTTTAATACATTAGGTATATATGTTCCAACAAAATCTACATAGTCCACTTTAAATCTTTCACTAAAAAGCTTAAATACACTTTTTGAGTGTAATAGTTTCCTTGACATCATCTGTATAAACCGGAGTAATTTATTTCACCAATATAAACAGTAATAAATTGAATGAACCCGTGATTTGCATGTTTTTGCTTCAAGAACTAAATCTTATTCTGTTTGCCTACGTTTATTTGGTAGAATCTAATACCAGATAACTCATTTGTATTCGCAAGCAATATAAACTAATCTGATTGTTTTCCTCATTTATTTTGAAAAGCCTATTTGAGTCGATTTTATTAACATTTCTACGTCTATGAAATACGATGATCAACTCCTCTATTATGTGATACATTTGCTAATATTTCTTCTGTTTCGTTTACAGTTTTATATTGATTAAACTAAGTTAATTTGTTCTTGAATATATTATTTTGTTTTGTAATCTACAATTGGAATGCAGTAATCAAAACGCCCTTAACGTAGGCCAATTGTTGCGACTAAAAACCAAAATGAAAATAAATGGACTAAGACAAAACATATTGCATGGCCATGCATACACGTGTAAAGTGTGCTAAAGGTAGCACGTGATTGGTGCAGAAAATGAACATGAACATGACGTTCCATTTTTTTTTTTGTGAATCGAGCATAATTATCACAACATACTGATGTGATCCACTTTTTAGCCTTGGTAGCAAAACGATTTACTAATAAATGATATAACCTTCTATTAAATCGTGTTTTGTTATGTAGATACATGTGTGTGGTTTACACCTATTTAATTAAGCTTGAGTGCATGGAAAGACTGTTACTTATTGAAACACGTTTTCATTCGAATTGCTTCATGTCGCTAGTAAATGTACCAGACTGCGGGACTGTGCATGCTGATCTTCAGCTAAAATACCCATTTTCACATGACGCGGCTCGTATGCCATTACCTTATGTACACAAATATAATGTGTACAACATACTTAAGTGATTTGTGTCCAATAATCCAGACCGCGGCTGACCAGTGTCGATTAGGAAATGTAAGGTGTGTATTGTTAGTGCATTGTAACCTAAAGAATTGTGTACATGTATTGTAAGTGCTTAGTGACCTAAAGAGTTGAAAGTGAACAGGGCTATCTTTGAAAGTAATCGAACTGTTGGTTTCCGACCGCATTTAAAAATGGTCAACAAGCTTTAATAAAAATACACCTGAAATGGAACATGTGTTACACTATAAAGGCAAATTGTTCAACAGTCATATTGACAACACAAAATGATTGATTATAATTATGTTTTAGAGGGGAATCCGATTTTGAGTTATGAGGGGTAGAAAATAAGAGGTTAGTTTAATAATTATACATCATAAAGACTTGATTATTGGCGGATTAATAACCACAAATCGAACATTATTGTAGTTGATAAAAGATATGTCAAAGTTGTTTGCAACGTTATTGAGAGCTGTAATTAAATACTAGTTATATTATGATATTCTTTGGTATATACACCGAACATCATAACAGATTACTGTTAAAACAAACTTACCGGAATTATTATCTTTAACGAATCGAAAAATCCGAAATCGTATAAAAACCAGGTCTCTTAAATATGCTACTGGTTATGGTGGGGTTTTTTATCATCGGAAGTATCCAAAACATCTCTTTCAAACCACTTCCGACCGCATTTAAAAATGGTCAACCAGCTTTAATAAAAATACACCTCAAATGCAACATATGTTAAACTATAAAGGCAAATTGGTCAACAGTCATATTGACAACACAAAATGATTGATTATAATTATGTTTTAGAGGGGAATCCGATTTTGAATTATGAGGGTTAGAAAATAAGAGGTTGGTTTAATAATTATACATCATAAAAGACTTGATTATTGGCGGATTAATAACCACAAAGCGAACATTATTTTAGTTGATAAAAGATATGTCAAAGATGTTTGCAACGGTATTGAGAGCTGTAATTAAATACTAGTTATATTATGATATTCTTTGGTATATACACCGAACATCATAACAGATAACTGTTAAAACAAACTTACCGGAATTATTATCTTAAACAAATCAAAAAATCAGAAATCGTATAAAAACCAGGTCTCTTTTATATGCTACTGTTCATGGTGGGTTTTTATATCATCGGAAGTATCCAAAACATCTCTTTCAAACCACTCACGCTATACACCAATACGTTAACAGAATGAATTTCTCTGTTGCAGTGTATTACAGAGGTAAAGCTTTATTATTAACAGACTATCTTGTCGGGTTATTTGTCATCTTACTCAAATAATTACAACGGAGTAATATTTCCAGCCAAACAATATTCGAAACTAATTGATGTACATTTGCAGTTTTTTTTTATATTACAGGTATTCGATACAATTTGGCATTTTATTTTAAATAACTATAAGAGGGAAGTGGACATCAATCAAAAAGCGACCTCATCATTCATGATGGTTAAATCTTGAACAGTTGATTTGTATCAGTTTCGATCGTATAAACACATAAAAGTTTGAAATATAATGATCAATTGTTGAAAAAATTTGATATGCCAATTTTACTTTTCTCGATCACAGATGTATAGTTCATTATCAAAATGCACTATACACATTTGGGTAAAAGAAAAGAAAAGATAAAATATGATCGTTATATATTGTGGTAATACCTATATAGGTCTACAAGACAGTATGTTTCTCTAAAACCTCTAAGACAAAGTGGATGATTAATCGCTTTGTTCATCAAATTTTGATTGACCGTTTGTAGATTCAATGTTTGGAAATATTTATTTGACGGGCCTCTCTTTTCAAGCACCCTATGCGTCATCAATTGCCCGATTGAGAATAAATTGGATTGGCAAACCGTTTAAGTATTTAAAATATTGAAGTCATTGTTTGGCTTTATTTGTCTAGGTATGCAATTTAAAATTCTGAATTAGTAAACAACAATTGCTCACGTTCGCTCTTGTGCCTTGCTTGAATAAAAAGTATGTATTTTCCTCACTGAGTGCTTAGTGGTTATTTGTAGCAATAGGCGGATTTGTTAATATCCAACATATCGTTACATACGTTACATTTAGGCAACACCAAACTGAAAACTCTTCGTCCGATTTACCGCACATAAAATCCGTTAAATGAACTGAGTTGTTTTTCTTTTTATTTAATATGGTTATGGCTACATATTTCATGATATTAAGACTGTTTGAGTTTTCGTTTACTAGTTAATAGTACAAACTGGCAGTATTTCATAAGCTTACTTTGGCAGATATTTTCAATACATATGTACATACTGTTTTTTTTAAATTCTGCGCTGTGCGTCCGCCACTGATTATATTTAAAACGTAACCAGATATTCGTATTATTAGTTTAATTGCGCTCGCTGACTCCAATGTTTTGGGCTTAAGTTCCGTCGAACATTTCATCAATTTGCTGTGGCCTTTTATGCTTTTAAATATAATAAAGCAGTCCTTTTATTTTCCCTGATTGCATAATATATGTTGTTTTATCTGGCAACGCAGTCTGTAGCAGTACTTTTCAAAGGACGAACTCATATTACTCTGAAGAAAAGCTATATTTGTAACGACATAAACCATAAATCTTGGAAAGTATATTTAAATAATATTATTCAAATGAAGCGAACAGATAAACACATATAAATACAGTCTAGACAATTGTATAAATGATTGCTTCATGCTTGCTTGGTTTTGTTTTTTTAGGAAAAGCGTTAATTCATCCAGTACAAATAGTTTGCATTGTCATTCTTGTGCACCATGTCATACATCATTGTATTCTAATTTTAATTGGCCGCAATAATTGATTTTATTTGAAAGAATTTAACGTGTACTATTTTATGTGACTGAAGATTTACATGCACAACAAAGCTTTGTAATTTGACCTTGTGCAGCCTTTTTGCGGCTTCTTTTTTATCGCATAACGATGATCTTAATTTTGAAATATATTTGATGCTACGTTTCTTAAGCTTTTTAAGTAAAGACGAGAATATGTTGATAATCGTTTTGGTTGCATTTAATCATGCATCAGAAAGTTACGGTTCTGCTGTTCTGGTCTGTATCCAAACATTGAGTAGTTATACAGAAATGAAATAATTTTACTGAAATGTGTTTGCTCGTATTGCTATTTAATTTGAATCTTGATGCTGTAAGATTATTAATGATTTAGAACTAAATGTTTAATGACTTATTTTGGACCAAGTGTGCGGTTTGGAGCACCTAGAAACCGATTTAAGCCCTAAATGTGATTTTGCATTCACCGTTTCAATACGGTGACCTCAGCATGAGTCATTTTACTTTTTGTCTGATTTTTTGTTTTCCGTGTTATCAGTTATGAACGTTTTGTCATTTTGTAAGTTCAAAAACCCTACGCTAAAAGTAGGTTTTGGGCCTCCTTAAAACCGGTTTAAAACCCCAGTGATTTTGCATTGACAGTTCAAAACGGTGACTCTTGTTTTATTCGTGTTTGCGTGTGTTATGTACGTGTGTTGCTTGTCTAGTGCATTTGTTTTGAGTCTGACTGTTTGGCAGTGGGTTCCTTGCCATACATAAAGGACGATATTGTATAATAAGATTTACGTCCTGTTGGTTCAGCTGATGTTTCACATTATGTGTACTTGTTTAAAATTGTCAAAAATGCTCCACAATTTATTTGGCGGTACCCGTCACATTCTTGTTCGCAAACAGAATGTCACGGGAACCACCAAATAAGCTCAAATAATTACATGTATGTCAAATTTTATAGCTTGTCATGACGAAACTTGTATAAATATTTGTTGAAAAAACAAAACAAATTATTTAACAATCGGGTGTTCAATCCAGTGGTAGACAAGAGGCATAGTCAACATTGTTTTTAAGACTGTCTGAATATTGTTTACATCCTTTTAAACTCGATAATGTCAAGAAAAGTCCGAAATTATTGCTCTATTTTGATTGCCGTTTTGCATCCAGAAGTTATCAGTTTATCAGAGTTTGACATTCAGAGGAAATTGCAGCTGGTGAAAATACGCATTCCCATATAAAACATTCTGCCAACGAACGCTTCGGGGAAGAGTAATTAATCTCTGCTTGCCAGTGACAAAGCTGCCATTTTTCATTCTCGATTTACGTTTCGCCATAGAAATGTAATACACATTTCTCTTACATCTAGATAAAAAGTAAGAATGGTCATATACGCTTTTATTACGGGTATATCAAATTTGTTTCTTTAACCGCTTAGTAGACTGTGAAACTAATAAAATGTTGATCTTGTTTTGGCGTTATACGGGTTTGAAGAGTAACCCTACGCCAGAACGAGAAATTATCGCGCCAACACGACAAGTATAATCGTGTGTCCGATAGCTGGCAAATTTCAAACTCACCAACACACCAGAACGACAAATAAAAAGCGAAACACGACAATTCAGTGCCCACAATAACAACAAGACACATAAATTACTCGTTCTTTTGCCCTATTTTGTAGTGTTTACGTCCCTGATGTGTCGTTCTTGCGTGTTGGCAGCATTTGAGGTTATCGACACGCGGACATAAGAGGTCGACTCATATACCCTCCGATACATAATGCCATGTGTCGTTATTTCGCGTTTGCGTGTAAGCGGGTTTGATTGGTATCTAAACGAAAACAGTATAAAGTAGTGAAATTCCAGAAGCTGCAGCAGTATTGCAATTCTATCATACACACCTTTGTGGCCCTTTATTTATGGCAAGGAACCAATTGCCAAAACGGTACAGTACGACACAAAACGAAACAACATATACACATAGTAGAATAAAGCTGGGGTCACCGCCTTGGAACGGTCAATGCTAAGCATTGGGGGTTTAAACCGGTTATAGAGCGCTCAACTTCACACTTGGCCCAGCAATATTCATAATACATATAAGTGTAAATAAAATTTAACCTCATAGCATTGCAACTCAAATTAAACAGTAATAAAAGGGAATTAAAACGCATTCAATTTTACAACTTTTTGAGGCACGATGAAATCAAGAGCCAGAACGACTAATATACGCTTCGATACGACAACTGGCATGAGTCGTTTTCTCGATTTGGCGTGCTGACAACTTACAAACCCGGCAAAAAACGGACACTCCATATTCACACATATATGGCGAGTACGAAAATTATGGCATATGTCGTTCTCTCGTGTTTTCGACTTGTAAATCCGTCAACACGCGGACATGCCAGAACGTTTTGACGTTTATATAATGTTGTTTTCGATATGTAGTTATACCGTTTGCAAAACGTCTGCACATGTATGGTGGAAGTCGCCAACACGACGAGAGGACAACGAATATATTAATTCTCGTTCTCTCTGGTATATGTGTCATGTGTGCGTGTCCGTTTTTTGGCCTGTTAAAAATCTCGTCAAAGATAAATGTCATAATTCCCGTTTGGCGGGTATATGTCTCGTCGTGGCGTGTCCGCGTCTTTGCGGGTTTAAAAGTCGCAAAACGTTGCAAACACGCCGACATGAGGGAAAAACACATGTCAATTATATACATGTAGAGGTCGTTTTGACCTAAATGAGTTCAAAATAAATATAAACGATAATTTTGAAATCAAAGAGGAAATAATGATAAATATAATTATATAGAACAGCCAATTTAAGGCTATCCTGGAATTTAAAAAGTACCCCGATAATAAAAAAACAATATGGACAAAATGTTCAATTTGGGTCGGACATAAAAAACACAATATATGAAGAAAGATAAAAGGAATGATATTTCTTCTTTTCAATGTTAGGTCAAATTGTCAAACTCTCGGTTTGCAAGCTATATACATGTAGTTATTTTTAGCTGCTGCAAATAATAATCAATAATGAGCATATACATCACATTGATAATGCTAAAGTAAAACATACATGTCCACATTACTTTTGCATTTCCATCTGATTATCTACATGTACTTAAACAAATGAACAACCGTCATGTTTATTGCATAGACCCATGGAGTCCAAATTAAACCCGTTAGTGAAAGTGTGAAATGATTCACATTTGTAAAATTTTCCGACATGCATTTCTCGTTAGGTAGTTTTTTTGTAATATAGTCATCGATCATTGTCTGTCAACCGTTGCCTAGTTACTGTATTATGCTGTACAGTTGCGATGGAAGCATTAATGATAGCATTCATCATACCCGTGTTTTATGTTAATAGGTATATTATAATGCATTTTCCAATAAAATAAGTTGATTTTCGTAAGTGCTCGATACATTTCAAAAAGGTTGAGAGAGAAACAGAGAGAGGATTCAGATTCAAGTATTTAACTAAAATTTACAACAAATGTATTTGTAAGTAATTTACTCTGTCATATTTTCTCATACAATCTGTCAAAAATAAACAAATAAAATAAGCGTACATTTATATATAGATGTATATAAGGAATGGAAAAGAAACATGTGTTTACAATGAATTGAACATAAATAAATTATAATAACAATTATAAATTCCAAATATATGTGTAGCACGCACGAAATTCTATTGCTGATGTTTTGTTTTTCTTTCATTATATGTAGTTGTTTTCATTGTATTCTCCTTGTTCAAGCATTGTATATTTAAACACATAAGAAGCATTATATATTTGCCCGACTTGAAAATATTGGATCTTACAAAAGCTTCATACCTGTTATTTTTTCTTAAACGACTTCATGATTTTTTTGGATGTGTGTCTGCGTGCTTTCTTTCGAATATTTTTGTTTTTTCTTTATTGCGCACTTTAAAACGGTTGAAAAACGTATTGGTTTAGGAAAACATTCTCAAAAATTCTAAATGATCTTTTTTACGTGCCGTCATTTCATGTCATCTGGCACAATTATCGCCATGCGATCGTTAGTCTACAAATCAACTCAAAATATTCAAACATAAGTAAGATATGAACACTCGTATTACGCAGAAAACAAGATGTATGTGATACAAAATGGTTAAGAGTTTCATTTCAAATATACTTAGCTTTCATGTATTAGTATCAAATATGGTTTTATTTAGCTGAATAGAGGTTCACTTTCGATGCATTTGTTCCATAGTGTAAGAATATGTATCCTTATTTCCAGAAAGACAACCAGACGTTACATCGAGACATCATGACAAAGTGCCACTGAGACGCAATTGCTGATTGGACATTACGGTTCCCGAGGGAAATAGGAGAAAGTATGCTCAAACATTTGATTTATACCCTGGCAATAACCGCGCTATTTGCAGACAAAAATCTGCATTATTTCTTCTGAAAATCGAGAACATTGATACAAACGATCGATATCTCCTTGTTATCATCAAACGGATTGCTGTCAACCCATAATCGTCAAATGCTGTAAAAGTAATTTGACGCAACACACATGATGCATTACAGCAATCTTTGTGAATAATAGATGACGGCATGATTAATATGCTTCTTGAGGATGGAAAGGCCGGGATTTTTCGTGCAAATAAGTGCTATATTCCATGTTCAAAACAGCAAAGTATGTAATGATTATAATGTATTCGTAGAACATGTTAGTTTAAAATCTATTTCTGTTTTAATGCAAAATGGTTGTAACTTAATACTACATTATTCGGTCAAACAATGTTGTCTAACAGCACAAACAACACTATTGGTATTGATCTTTTGAATAGAGTCGGCTTCACTCACACTTGTTTTCATCAAACTTAAGGTCGTCTTGTTTTTCATCGGCTTCAATGGAAACTTATTGGTTATTAACGTTTTGGTGCGGACCAAGGAAATGCAGTTAATTAAGAATATATGTTCAAAACATCTAGCTCTTTTAGACATCACGATGTGCGTGCTTTGTCCATTTCACTCACCTCTTATAATTCATGAACTTGTGGGGTTTCGGCGATTGCTTTTGTCACATTAGTACAACAGGTATTCGCAAATGGGTTTATGTCTTGACCCTGTCTTCAACCGCCATTTTGTTGTACCGATATCTTGTCATCTAGTACTTCTTTAAACCATTAATGAAATCGCATATATATATACTGATGACGCATCTGGATCATTTTAATATTTATTTCATTTCCTTTGGTTATGAATCAAGTTATTGAAACCAAAAACGGAACGAAGACTTGCAAGGAGTAATTGGCCCAATTATCAATCCACGGTAGTTCTTTCCGTCACGAGTTTGGTACTACCGTACATCATGCTTTGTAGCATTATTACATATTGCTATTACTAATATTCAGGGAACTCGATGAAATGGAGATTCGTCATAAGCTAAACACTTATGGAATGTTGATAACCATGGTTACAATTTTTGTTTGCTGTTGGTTAACATCTAATATGGTTCTACTATGCAATTATATCTGTATAATATATAAATATATAAAGAAAAACAACTTGTTCTTAAAATATTTCTTAGGTATTTTAATATACATTTTACAAACACTAAATGGAAACTAGCTTTTCAAAGATGGCGACCAAGTTTTGGGGCGAAAATGTCCCAGATTTAAACTCGACCTAGATAATGTCAAGATAATTATTCGGACCAAGTTTCTTTAAGATTAAGCCAATGGTATGGCTTTTATAGTGGTAATAAAGATTTTTATTAGATTTGACCTGGTGACATAGTTTGGGACGCAAGTTTCCCAGATTCGAATTCAGACTAGACGTTGTCAAAACAAACATTCTGACCAACTTTCATTGAAATTGAGTCAAATATGAGGCACATATATGTCAAGATCAATATTCAGACACGACTGAGTCAGCCATGTAGCTTTTATATGTATAACACGATATTTCTAAGATTTATTGATTATCTAGTTTTATGACGCTCGCGAACAAGACTCGAACTCGGCTAAAATATTGTCTAGAAAAACCGTCTGACCAAGTGTCATCCCAATTATGTTATATATGTTGCCTGTATAGTGGTAACAAGGTTTTTCTAACATTGGACCTCGTCACCTAGTTTGTGGACGCTGGTTAATCAGATTCGAGCTCGGCCTTTATATTATCACTATAATTATTATGGTCCAGTTTCATCAATATTGAACAAAAAAGTACTCTAGATTGTTTAACGAGCGAAACGTTAGCAACACAAACAGACACCGCGCGACGCACTATGACTGACGTCGATCACAGGAAGATCACAATGCTCACCTTTACCACTTTGAAAACAAGTTTGACATGTGAGTAATCCCTTTCGGAGTCCTCCTCCACCGGACATCGTCGACAGTTTTGCAAGTCAATTCAACATTTCGCAGAAAGTGTTAAATTCTTAAACCAATTACTACCGTACACATCAATGAGAAAATAGTTCGAGAATAAAAAGGTCGTCAAAGTTATTAGTATGAGACGAATAATAAAAAAAAAAGAAACAAAAACGCTCGTGACAATATTTATGTGCTCATATTTCTATGAACAATATATCCCCGGACAAACATGGTATTTGTTTGCTTTTGGGGAAATAGTGTTCATAGCAAAATGTATGTACTTTACTCCATTATAACCTTATGTTACGAGTAGATGTATGCACATTTTCAAATTACTCGTTACATTAGGTTGTACTGGAGTAAAATATATACGGGACAAAACGTATTCTCTTAATGTGGTAATAATTTACGTTTCTTCACACAGAACTATTTATTCTAATTGACATGGATCTTCTCTCAGTGTGTTCTATGGCATTTTTTCATCACTGTTATGTATTGATACATTTTTGTCATTATTAATAAGTTGTATCATTGGTACGCGTTTTATTCTGATGAGAACAAGCAAACAATCACGACAGAAACTTTAAACCGTATAACAATTCAATTTAAGAGAAACAGATAACATATATCGTTTATCTAAAGCATCAATGAACAGTCTTAGTTAGAGAAATATCCGAAATATGAAACAAAGCGGTTACGAGTATAGGACTGTTCTGTAATAAATGTATGTGCACTTTATATGCGATTATCAATAACTGTGAACCTTGATAAGAACACAATGTTATTGGCGAGCCATATTTTGCGCCATTTTTAACTAAAAGTGTCACGGAGAACGAAGAAAAAGAAAGACAAAATACGTTATAAAGACGTTTTAAGATTGTTGTGCTAGATTGTCGGGTCCAGATAGTGATACATTTTCCCTACCTGTAATTGGTGACACGTATATGTATATACGCTTGGGCTTTCACGCTCGAAAACAACTTGTATCATTATAATTACAAATTATAGCGTTATAAAATGTGTGTTTTTTTTTTGTTTTTTTTTTCAGAAAATAAAAACGAACAATCCCTTTACAACATAACTGTTTTCTTTTCAAAAGGCTTATCTCAATAAATTTGGAACTTTCGTGTTGTAATTATTAGACAACAATTCGCGGTAACGAATCTCGTACACGTGATTCAAAGGGAGTTGTTCACAATTTGGTAAATTGCCAAAAATTGTAAAAAAAAAAACTGTTTCAGATTTGCGAGGAAACAATTATACTGAACATTTTCCATGCTCGGAAATAGCCATTATATGCATCTTTTGACGATTTAAGAACTTCACAATTATAAAGCGTTACAAACGCGAAACGATTAAATAATTTGGAGAGTTCTGTTGTTATCGTTATATTTTGTGACAATACGCATATTGCTTATATACACTATAAATACAAGAGTATGGCAGCACGGAGGGCTGAGTGGTTTGAGCACTAGACTTTTACCCCAAGGATCAGTGGTTCGATCCAAGTTTGGGATAACTTTTTTCTTCCTTTACTTGTATTCCCGTTTTATATTTGAACTCTGAAGTTCGGATGTTTATATTTATCAATTTAACGCATTGAATGACACATTTCAAAACATGCTTAACTATGTGAACAATCTTTTAAATTGCGATGTTTGGTACAATCTGAGTGAATAGGAACGAGTATAGTACCTGTCTTCTTTCGCGTGACGCTCAATAGAACCACGTAAAACAATTGCTGTTGCGCTCTGCTTGAATAGAGATATCTTCAATAGAATGTTCAATATTGGGTCTTGTTTATTTACAATTCCTTAAAGGGTCTACACAATTACAAACAAACACGAAAGAAACATTACCATGCGTATATAACTTCATAACGGTCTTTATATTCGAAGTAATACAATCTACANATTATAATTACAAATTATAGCGTTATAAAATGTGTGTTTTTTTTGTTGTTGTTTTTTTTTCATAAAATAAAAACGAATCTCGTACACGTGATTCAAAGGGAGTTGTTCACAATTTGGTAAATTGCCAAAAATGTAAAAAAAACTGTTTCAGATTTGCGAGGAAACAATTATACTGAACATTTTCCATGCTCTAAAATAGCCATTATATGCATCTTTTGACGATTTAAGAACTTCACAATTATAAAGCGTTACAAACGCGTACGATTGAATAATTTGGAGAGTTCTGTTGTTATCGGTATATTTTGTGACAATACGCATATTGCTTATATATACTATAAATACAAGATTATGGCAGCACGGAGGGCTGAGTGGTTTGAACACTAGACTTTTACCCCAAGGATCAGTGGTTCGATCCAAGTTTAGGATAACTTTTTTCTTCCTTTACTTTTATTCCCGTTTTATATTTGAATGTTCGGAAGTTCATATTTATCAATTTAAAGCATTGAATGACACATTTCAAAACATGCTTAACTATGTGAACAAGTTCCTTTAAATTGCGATGTTTGGTACAATCTGAGTGAATAAGAACGAGATGGTACCTGTCTTCTTTAGCGTGACGCTCAATAGAACCACGTACAAAAATTGCCGTTGCGCTCTGCTTGAATAGATTTATCTTTAATAGAATGTTCAATATTGGGTCTTGTTTATTTACAATTCCTTAAAGGGTCTACACAATTACAAGCAAACACGAAAGAAACATTACCATGCGTATATACGACGTAATACAATCTACATACGATTCTCACATTTATTTCATTGAGGACAGATTTCATTATCCTGTATTCGTATTACGCCGAGATGTGCCCCAATATGTGGACACACGGAATTCACATAGCAATTCGTATAAGTGTTAACAGTTACGTGAAAAAGGAATAACAAACATTGTTTTATGCATCGAGACACTTCGGCCTTTATCAAAATGAAGCCCAATCTAAATTAATCTGCCTCCACTAGAAAGTTATCGATGTTCTTGTCAATTATTGAGACGCGTCTCATGGCTAGTAGAAGTTCGCACTTTCAATCTACATAACAACACGTTTGCCCTGTCTTTTGAGGTGATGCTGAATATCCGTCCTGCCCACGCAAAAAAATTCTGCAGATATGTTGGTATTTATGGGTGAACGACGTGCTTTTTTATGCGACAAATCAGATATGGTAACGTATTGTAGAGCCGATTGGTTGGTGAAGTGGAGTCATTAGATTCATTGAAAATGTCAATGCAGTGTAGAGTAAACAATATGAACCAACAGCTCGGGAATAGAACCGCAACATTTTAATTCATGAAATACTGTTTAAAAAGACTTTCCAAATATATTTTGTAAATATTCGAAAAATTTGAACACATATTGGAAGCTAGCGAATTTATCTGTCTGGAGTGGAATAACAATCGATATTCGAAGAGGTTCAACTTCGGTTGTTGATATGATGTTAAGTATTAAGATTCGTCATTTCATCCCAAAATGGTATGGAGATATGCAATAACACAAATGAGAAATCATTATAGACCTACTTCAACAGATAGTACATTGACCGCAGTATGCATCAAGTCATACTCCTGCAAGGGTAACAGGCTGAAACCAGATATACTTGCAGTTTGGACGACATTCTGACGTCTGAAAATTATTTATTTAAAGAAAAGTTTTTTAGGAGGCAGAATTATTATGCGATAATACGTACTTGATAAAAGGAGTTCCCATTATTTGTTTTAACGTATAGCAGAACAAAACCTTTATTACGTACACCAGTGCAAGTACTGTTGAACGTTGAATGAACAAAACAAATTCTATTCAATGTACTTATCTGTTGTAAAAATTGTATCCAAGATGCGCAAACACAAAGGTTACATGCTGTTATATTGATTATAATTATCCGTGTTTGAGTGCATAAGGCATGGAATGTTTATGCTAAAATTAAAAGGAACTGTTTTGGTATTAACTTGAAGGTATATATGCAAGCAATAGGAAAACAAGCCTTTTCTTTGCAATTAAATATTATACTGGTTTATAGCCTCAAATATTTTGGGTTGCTGTTGTTTGTTTTTCAAATTGCGTCTCCCATGCCACTGAATGCGGTTGTGTAATTTCTTAGGTGAATATTTTGTGTTACAACACAAAGATTTGTTTTTGATGCTACCATATTTAAAGTTTTTGGTCTTATCTTTCCAGCCATGTTAATTGACAACAAAGATTGAATAGAACAAAAAAGGTATTTTAACTTTTTTATGTTAACTCGATTGCCTCGAACGTATTAGGATTAGTGAGACACTCTAGAGTCCGTAGATTAGTTCTTGATGTCTTTTGGGGAGATCGACAGAAAGTTCCAACGGTGGGCAATTAACCCTTGACCTTCCGGTCGCTATGCGGAAACCATATCCATTACACCTCGACGACCTGAATGTTCGCATGTGAAATCTTATATAAGTTTGCGCATGGTCGTACACAATGCAATCCACTGTGTTTGTGTTTACTGAATAACAAATATGAACAGAGTATGCGAAATGTTTTGTTTTAGAGGCAAATTTAGTTTTGAGTTGCTGATTCAAAAGCATTAGCATAAAAGCTTAAACATTAAATATAATTTTACAATGTGGGATATTAAAAAGTAAAACAGGTAAAATGACCTATACTAATTTTAAAAATAGTTAATGGTAGATACAAATTCCGATTTACAGATGTAATAATAAAAGTAAATGAAAAAAATGCATTTTTTATATTAGAATCGTACATGCCATTTAAATGTGTTAAGGTTACAGGCTACATGATTCGTTTATTCTCAATCCAACACATTTTGGAAACATCTGTTATTTGGCAAAAACTGGATAATTAATTTGATATTCACGAATACATCTTTATTGCAATAGCAGTATTTATACATTTCTTTAAGTTTTTAAAACCGCTAACGTATAGTCGTATCGATAGGCATACTGATTTGTTCCATGAACAAGCCTTGTAAATTATTAATTTTGTATTAAAACTAAAAACGTTTGTATCAAAAAAACATAGCAATACGCAAATTTGCCTATTACTATGTTTTTTTTTCAATTATATTATTACTTATAGGCTGTTGTATCAACACTGATCCATCTTTGTTTTGTGTAATATTATGTACTATATAAAAAAAATCCGCCGAACGACGTTAGTTTAGTTTAAACCTATTTATTTTAGCTCGATTGCATCGAAAGCCGTAGGCTTATATAAACGCTCTCGAGTCCGTTTCCTGGGACTAGAACCAGTACTTGGTGTCTTTAGGGGAGATCTAAGAAACGCTCCCAGTTGGGTTCGAACCCATGACCTCCCGATCGCTAGGCGGACATCATATCCACTACGCCACGGCGATCTTGAAACGACGTTACGTTATTGTATGACCTTGACGTCACTTCCTATGTATTTGTTTATATTAATGTACTACAGATGAAGGCTGTCGCCAAAACATCTTTGGTACTTAAGACATTTTTATAAACAAAAGTGACAAGTTTGTACGATTTATTTTATTTTAGTATTTAAAGTAAGGAGCATAAATGTACACATATGTGCTTTATTATCGGGTTTAAGGCTTTGTTTCAAATATGGACATTATAATACCAGTATCTATACATTTCTTTCGAAACAGTTTAGGTTGATGATCTATTTTGCTTAAAGAACAATAGATGGCTTAGGTTTTTGGCTCAGCAAGGAACACACAAAACGGACTGTTATAGTAATATAAAACAACCTGCATTTTCATTTACTGACATTATATTGCAATGTACTATATAATAGTACAAATTGCGAAATTTATATTATTTTAGGTATTACCATTTCGCATAAATTGAACAAAAAGTAATTTGATCAGTTTTATTTATACTTGCTAAGTGAAAAAAAAAATGAAAATTTAGTTCTTCTTCGTAAAAACAACAAGCTCTAAGGGCATTTCGACGTATTTTCCCCTAAACTTAGACACGTACTGAAACGATGCATATAATCTGTTTTTGCGAAAATTTAGTTTAAGTAAAATTACTATGCTGATGAAATACTTGTTTTGTTCAATAGATAGAGTAGGATTCAAAAAAATGAAATACACAATATCTTCAACTCAATGAATATTTGACATTCTACGGTGCATCTTATAATAAAGAAAAAATCACTTCTTGAATTTTGTTTCACGTGAACTACTTGTTTGCAATCATTGAATAACAATTTTAAACATTATATAAGGTTTTAACCATAAGTACCCCCTTTGAAATATACGTATACGCATACTTCAAAGGACAAGTTATAATCATAAAAAAGATATAATATCCCCCCAAAAAATTGAAGCATACGTTTCACTGCAAGGGTTTCATTAGAAAAGACAATTTCAAAATTTTAAATAAGGTAATTTGCACGTCATTGACCGACCGACATAACCGAGTGATTGATATTTATACGTAGAACAAGCTAGCGGGAAAGAAATTGATCGTATTTGCACATCGTATATCAATTTTTAGGCAACATGTCCAATGGAGCTTATCTAAGATGTGAACAATAGAAGATGATAATATCACAGTTGTTAGATGAAACCAGTATTGAAACATTGGTTTGCACACTTGTCTACAACGCCGATTTCAAGTAAACATTTACCAGACACATGTATGTTCACAATAGTTTCAAAACCTTGTCCAAGTCTGTACCGTTATACTCTACCTATTTACGTATGATTTTTACACTATCGGTACAGTGTCAGGACTGGGAGTTCATACAAGAACCGTACGCTTATATTATGGAAATATTATGCAACTTTTGGTCAAGAATACTTCTACTACGCTGTAATAGTTTTGTGAGTGCATTTTACCTAGCCGAGCCATCTTCATAAATAGATAGTAAATAATAAAAGTAAGAGTTATTCATATAGAATACTTACACCGTTAATGACATATAAATCATTGATATTATAGCAGATTGATGAGACCATACACATACAAGAAAACTGAATGTCCAGAGGCATAACCAGGAAATCTGTCTGTTTTGTGGTAATCACCTCAAATAGATCAGCTTAAACAAGATCAGATTCCTCGACAATATGTAATTCGTAATCAGATATTGCATTTGTTCTCCGATATAACTTGAGGAAACTAACTCGATAAATGTTATTATGGAATATGTAACTAGATATACAAAATAATGAGATTGGTTGGCATTCGCTAGACTGTTGTAAGAGCAGCCCCCTACAGAATCTCCATATGCAAGTTGTTTGGTGAATTGCCATACTCAAAATGGTACCTCTTGATGCTTTTGAATGTCGTATTATTCTGCATTAGTTGGTAAATTGTCGAACCTATTCATGTCATAGTAACTGCACAATAGAACAGAATGCCTTTAATCATTGGAGTTCCCATATTCCTATATTGGCTTTGTAAGCAATTAGTTGGGGTTGTATTACCTGACAAACCATTACATATTGTGATGAGTCATTGCACGGCGGTTAGTTCTATGTAAAATGCTAATCATCGACGCACCTCCTTTATTTATCGGTATGATTCAATCTAACTTAACGTTGCAATGATATTTTGGTTATATAATGTATCACGAACATTGATGGCGTTATTTCATAATTTATAAAATACACGGAGATCATGTTGCATATACATGTATGTGCTTCGTATATATCGAAGAAGATTTGTCTTTAAAAAGACAAACTGCGTTGAAATAATAATTCAGATGCACAATTTGTCATAAAATAATGAATGATGACCGAATGAGCAGTAATCTGACTTTCGAGAGACTCAATAGAGTACCGGGAATTAACAGCCTTAAACTACTCCATGATTTTATCATGAGAAACCTAAATATCAATTATTTACTGATATAACGTGTCAACTAATAGGTTAATGAATGTATCAGCCAAATGGAAACACGCGGATATTCTTGTTTTGAAATATGTAATAAACTTATGAGTAGGACGCCAAATAAGCTATTTTTGCTACACATATTAAACTGAAGTAATAAGGATAACATGTTGTCGCATTACATCTCGACACTTCTTTTGTCAAATATATTTGATATTTTGATTTTATGGAAATATTTTAAATATGAAATATTGGACAACAATTACTCACTTAAAACAATTTGCAATAAAGGGCAATTGCAACTGAAATATAATTGTAAATACTCACTAAGGATATATAATTCACCATACAGCGCTTGTGAATAAGAAATTAAATATATTTATTTCATGAAATAAATTAACATTATTTGCATGGACACCCAATGACTTAAAGTGTTCAAAATATGTAATGAATTATGTACAATTTAATCCGCATGTGTATGCAACAGTTATTAGTAAGAATTAAGCCTTTGTGTACGTTTGCATTTCTTTACATTAGAAAATTCGCGCAATTGTATTGACCATTTAATTCTAACGCTGCATAATTATCTCCATTAACCTACGTCAAACCATGTTTGACAGCTACCACATAGAATGACCCGATATATGTGTGTTCTATTTTGAAAAACAAAACGATGATTAAAATGTAAATATGATAGTTTCAAGTATCGGAAAAATATATTGACCCTTTGAAATGATTGCGTATTTGTATAGTAATTATCGATTTAACAAGTTTTGTTATAATTATATAAGGAATTGATTGGCCCATTACTCCATAACTTATATGTATTCTACTTGAGTGTGTAACATGCTGATTTAATTGGAATTGAGGCATATGTCAATAGTTTGTCTTGCTTCTCTACTTTTGCATTTAATTGCTGAGGAATATTTCGCATGGCGTTACTGGGTAAGATCACACATAATTTTGATTTGACTACGCAAGGTTCGATAATGTTAATTTAATCTGTTTCGGCTATTGCTCATAACAATTTACAGCTAGCCTCGCCGTGTAAATTTTTCTTCAATTCGTCGGATGAATTCAAGTACACAATACCACTAACATATAATTCTCTATCGCCACTATTCTCGGACTGCGCTTATAAGTCTTCTTAACATTTGAAAACGAACTGCAATATGCTCTTTAGTCCATTTAATGACAGAGACTCGATAATTAAACTTAATTTATGTTGACTTCTACTGTGTAAAAGATATTTCTGGCGCATCGACTGGCTTAACTGCTAGCTTACAATATGACCATCATGCCCGTAATGACTTCCCGTTCACATTTCATTTAATGGACGCTTCTAAAGACTTTTCGTTCGATTTAATGTACAGGAATACTATGACTAAATATTGATTTCTAATTGTGGCCATACAGTATGAAGACGCTGAAACTGTTTTATCTGTTATACCGTTCCTACTGCATGCGCTGTTTAATACGCATCAAATGAAGTCTACAGATAATACTGTCGAGTGTGTTTTATACACAAAAATATACAAACTCTACAACAGTTTAACATGTTTGTATGTATGTATTGAGAAGAATTTAAAAACCGGTAGTAAGTGATTGTGGCATTTAGATCTACATGTTTATTACCAGGCAAAACAAACCACAACAACAATGATGAATCGAAAAATAATTAAGACGGAATTTGGTTTGCGGGAAGTAAGAGATTTTATGCATGATATTCATTGCACAATAAATATACCTGTAGAATACTTATTTTATTTGTCTAAAGCATTAATAATTGTGGCAAATCAGAAATAAGTATAATGCATTTTTTTATTGAGTTTAGTATTGTTAAATTGCATGACTACCTGACATTTATTGAAGCTATAATGTGGAAATACATGGTGTGTTTTTCTAACATAATATACACCAGAACAGAGTTTTTTTCTAATGTTACCATTTCGTTAGAATAGAGACATGTAATAACAAACGTATGCGAACAATTACATTTAGTTGTATTTAGTGCTCGCTCTCTGTTCGTCTTACGGCAAACTATGTTTAAGGAAGGATAATGCCTAATAAAAATAGAATGATATGTTACAAAAGAGCAAAACATACATTGCAAAACTTTGCCAAAATTAAGGCTTTAAACACTTGTTACAAATTAAGATATTTCAATTCCATGTATGTAACACATACTGTAGAGTAGCGTATTTTCATCATATCAGCAGCATTGTTTTTTTAAATTAATGTCAATTCTCGGGGGCAAATCAAATACAATCGAATTGGTATGTTATCTGTTAACACTAGCTATCACAAAACCTTTTGAAACCATGGATTTTAAATTGCTCGCCTGCATTGTACATTTGGAGACGACAGATTACTAGCACATCATCTCGATTGCTTACTTAAAAACGCACTGTGCTTTGCACTGATGCGCTATATTCAATTGAAGATTATAGCGATAACTGTGTTGCATTAAACCGACGTTTATCAAGTAAATACAGGCTATAGTTTATCAGACCAGCTTACTGGTATTGGTATATTGAAACAAAAACACACACTACAAACTCAACATTATTTCAAACAATAAAAGAAAGGTAAAATGACCAGGTTATACTGGAATTGTAAAACTGATTGCGACATTAGCTGACTACAAGAAATCGTAAATCATAGTTCATATGAATATAAATCATGTTTAATTTAAATAAATGCCTGTAAGTATAATGTTTGTTGTTACGAATAAATGTAAGCATCATGTGCATATTGGATCTGCGAAGTATTCTTGGTATTTGCTAAATAGACTAAATAATAACCCGTCGGATAAGCTACCGGTAGGCTGCATGTCTTCGTTTTTGAAAACAGTGAACACACACAGTACAGGGATGTGATTTTGTAACTGTCATGATGTCATTTAACTTGTTTTCGTTTGTTTTGGTAAGCATTGATTTTTTTTTTCGAAAATATAGACAGAAAAATGCGAACATATTGAAATTGCCAGATAATGTTGGACTCAGATACGTTGATTGGCTAAGCTTCGGTAAATAAATGTGTCAGTATTCAACATTATCCATGTCATATCAATGATTATGTTTAATTTTGAATAACTTGTTGACGGGACAGATATACTCATAGTATTCAATTGAATTGTTGAATACATGTCAGATTGGTTTTGAGCCACAATATCCTCAAGCAACCCCTAATCTAAATGCAGCAACTACAAACAAATAGCACACAAGTTATGCGATATAAATTGTATGGGTAAGATGATTTCTTACCTTCTTGACTGGCTAGAAACAATTCATCCGTTAATACGAGATTGTTCCTTAACATCCCTCCATTAAGGCTTCGTCACATCTTCCAACAGCATTTCCTTGCGTTAGTATTGACATGGCAAACGTGTTGGTGAATTCATTGTACGTGTCTAGAACTAAATTAGCGCAGCGATTAGTCTGAGGTGAATTCCAAGTATCCATTGAGTGAGATTGAGAGTGCAAATTCGTGTTTACCACTGTTTGACCGTCGTGAACCGGATGTAACTATATAGAAAGAATCCAGACTAATAAAGAGTTATATCACTTGATGTGAACATTAATGCTTCAATACTTGCAAGTAATTATTCAAATGAGTTTCGACTGAACTATCTTTAGCCAGATAAATGGCCTCGATAAACAATCAGTAGCATACCCCTTACAAAGCTTAACATTTTTATATTCCCAATAAGTTTAACCCAATCTACGTTTTGTCTCGGTAAACTCTAACAAGTAAAAACTATTTGTTAGAACGGTTGTGATTAACGTTTTCACGGAATGATAGCCCGTAAAATACTTTACTATACGCCCATTGGTCATGAACATAATACATTTGGACGTCAGCGAAAGTTAAAGTCCCTATAATGCTCAAAATCAAATACCATTTCGAACAATATTTCGTTCAATAAAGTTAACACATTAACAATCAGTGTTCATTGTAGCAATAGACAAAATGTCAACGCTCGATGTGCTCTGGTAACATAGATTTAACAAGAAACGAAATTCTCTTTTTGTTTGTGGTACAATATATTCAACACGTGTTCATGTACCATTTTTTTTAATTAGTGTTTGTGTGTCGTATGAATAGATACCGTTGCGGTTCATGTACCAATTTAGTGTTCGTTTGTCGCGGGTCTAATAAAATGGAATATATTGTGCCATAAAAAATAAACAGAGCATTTTATATCTTATTCAATCTATATTTCTATAGCACATGTTGAACTTGTGGCTATCGCTATAAGGAACACTGATTGTTTTTAGGTAACTTTATTTTACGAAATATTTTGCGAAATATTCGTTAATTTTGATCGTTATAGGGGCTTTAAGCAAATGTTGTATGTTGTATAATATTGTTACTCTGTCGATTAAATGACATCTAGTTAGGACTTATGAGTGTGCCTTAAGACGAATGTCCTTTCTCTTAATTAATTTTTGCCGTGCCCTAGGATGGAGGAGCTACTCTTCGTTAATAAACCTATGCGTAGCAACTCATGTCACAAAAGGCGCAGTTCGAGAGTAGAGCATGTGACAATCAGATGGCTTAATTAAAATAATAAGGCCAAGAATATAGGGATAATACACGTTTTCGAGGGCATGATCATCTGCGGGCGCTCGAAAAATCCGTTCCTGCCCGAGTGCGCAGCCCGAGGACAGGAACGGATTTTGAGAGCGCCCGCAGATGATCATGTCCGAAAAAATGTGTATTTTCGCTATTATTGCATAAATAAATGATACATACCAAAATACATTCAAATAACATTGAAAACATTATGTCTTGTTCATTCGACAATGACAAAATAATTCGATTATTTCATATGACGTCATACAGTTCAAGTTTGTGTTTTACATATGCATCACTCGGCCATCATCAGAAATGACGAGGCTTTATAGTCAGATAGGCAGTTTTCGATTTAAAATGTGTTTAATCAGTGGATCAATGCGAATTTGAAATGCAGCCGCGCAAAGTAAAAAAGAGGAATTATTTTGTCGATATCGAATGAACAAGATATATTTTTTCCAATGTTATTTTAATTTCTGGATATGAAAAACACATAAGAGGGCTTGAACGGCACGTGAATCGCCTTGTTAATACACGATTTCTCCCGTTCAAGCACTCCTTTTGCCAAATTTCTGCACCCCGCCAGAGGGCCTTATAGATAGAGTTTATGCAATAATATTTAATCGTTAATGATTAATTAAATAAATATTGTTGATATGATTTAACATCACTGTTTCGTTTTTTTGAACCCACGTAAAAATGCATTCATCTCTTTTCGATGACCATATGCTTGTGTTCAGAATGTTTATTAATTATTACATTGTTAACGGAAGCGCCGAATAGTCATAATTTTATTTTAACCAATCATAGTCAGATGCGATTTCGATTTAATTGCATGCATCAATCCTGTTCAATGGCATTGTTATTAATTAAGATAGCGTCAACATATACATATTAAATTATATCATAGACTACACAAAATACTGTCTATCGTATATTTAAATCTATCCAATTGTGTGTGTCAAAGAAATTCAATTGCGAGCGTAGTCTCAGTTGGTGTGGTTTCTGGAAACAACTTTATCTTTAAGCTATTATTTATGTTTCTTTGAAACATAGTGCCAGTGGAGTCGGAATAAACGCAGTTGAGAAAATGAAAATATAATTGACATTCCTTCAATAAGCTGCCATCGTTTGACATTTACAGATTGTGACTTTGTCACGCAGACCATAAATCATAGCTGTCAAATTATAGCAGTAGTTCCTGCAGCATTGAAAGATATGTATTAAATACATAAGAAAGATACAACGGTTGACGCTTGCAAATTCAGGATTGTACCTGATAACAAAGGCGTCAAGATATAAGGATAATATATAAGAATGCTCACTCCGGCATTTGCTATACATGCATTTCGATTAAAAAACACTTATATCAAGGTAAAACCCAAGCTAATCCGTTTAAAATCCTTTCAAAATCACAAACCATATAAACTTTAATTAGGTGCATAAAAAGCTCATCATTGTTTGTACCTCCATATTGAGATCTTGACTTCATGTACTTCTAACCGATACACTTAAAACAAAAATGGTCGCATTTTCATCGACCTCTGTTAGTTGCCAAATCATTCATCTCGTTACCGCTGGTTGACTGTCTGTAAGAGAAAATTAATGCAATGTTTATTAAAAGTACAAGTTCATCACCAACCGGTGATCTTAAAACAGGTATTTGTGTAAAGATAAAAACAAGTAAATAAAGTTTCAAAATATTAACTATATGAGCCGCGTCATGCGAAAGTGGGTCGTTTGCATTATGCGGCCAGCATAGCTTCAAACCAGCAAGCACATCCGGAAAGTTTGGTCAGGTGCTACCCTGTCCGCTATAAACTCAATCAAGGTTATGTCGACTCATAAGCTGACAGTGTAGCTCCTGACAAATGCGGATGCACAGGCTGGTCTTGAGCAAGGCAGGCCGCATATGGCATACGAACCATTTTCGCATGACGCAGGTCACAATGGATCATTCGAAGAAATGTTTTATGATCACAGGATATTATCCACTACTTATGACTTATTTTGGACCAAGTGTGCGGTTTGGAGCACCTAGAAGCCGATTTAAGCCCTAAATGTTTTTTTTTGCATTTACCTTTCCAATGCGGTGACCTCAGAATGAGTCATTTTACTTTTTGTCTGATTTTCTGTTTCCCGTGTTATCAGCGTGAACTTTTTGTCATTTTGTAAGTAAAGAAACCCTATGCTAAAAGTGGGTGTTGGGCCTCCTTAAAACCGGTTTATTATCTAAGTGCTTTGCATTGACAGTTCAAAAGCTGTGACCCTTGTTTAATTCGTGTTTTCGTGTGTTATGTACGTGTGTTGCTTGTCTAGTGCATTTTTTTAGTGTCACTGTTTGAAAGTGGGTTTCTTGCCATAAATAAAGGACGACATTGTTTAATAAGGTTTACGTCTTGTTGGTGCAGCTGATGTTTCACATTATGTGTACTTGTTTAAAATGGCAAAAATGTTCTACAATTAATTTGGTGGCACATTGACATTCTTGTTTGCAAACAAAGCTCAATGGTTACATGTATGTCAAGTAAAATGGCTTATCATAACGAAAATTGTATAAATATTTGTTGAAAAAAAACAAACAAATTATTTAACAATCAGGTGTTAAATCCAATGGTAGACAAGAGGCACAGTCAACAATGTTTTGGAGAACGTCTGAACATTGTTCACAGCCTTTTAAACTCGATAATGTAAAGAAAAGTCCGGAATTATTGCTCTATTTTGATTGCCGTTTTGAATCCAGAAGTAATCAGTTTATCAGAGTTTGACATTCGGAGAAAATTGCAACTGGTGGAAAAAGGCATTCCCATATAAAAACATTCTGCCAACGGAAGCTTCGGTAAAGAGTAATTGATCTCTGCTTGCCAGTTACAAAGCTGTCATTTTTCATTCTCGATTGACGTTTCGCCATAGAAATGTAATTCAAATTTCTCGTGTCATCTAGATAAAAAGTAAGAATGTTACAATAAGCTTGTATTACATCAAATTTGTTTCTTTAAAAACGTTGTAGCCTGGGAAACTAATACAATGTTGATATCTGGCGTTTTGACGTGTTTGACGAGCAACCCTACGCCAGAACGAGAAATATACGCGTCAAAACGACAACTTTCGTCGTGTGTCCGAAAGCTGGCAAATTTCAAACTCACCAACAAACGAGATCGATAAATCAAAAGCGCAACACGACAGCTTAATACTCACAATAAAAACAAGACACATAAACTCCTCGTTCTTATGGTCTACTTTGTAGTGTGTGCGTCCCTGATGTGTCGTTCTGGCGTGTTGACAGAATTTTAGATTATAGACACGCACGCGGACACGATAGGACGACACATATACCCTCAGATACAATAATGTCATGTGTTATTTCGCGTTTACGTGTTAGCGGGTTTGAATGGCATCAAAACGATAACACGCCAGAACGACAAGTATACGTTTCGATACGACAACTGGCATGAGTCGTTCTCTCGATTTGGCGTTCTGAAAACTTTAAAAACTATCGAAAAACGGAAACGCCATATTGACACGTATTCGCACGAGAACGAGAATTATGGCATATGTCGTTCTCTCATGTTTGCGACTTGTCAATCCGTCAACACGCGTACACGCCAGAACGACTAGTATAACCGCCACAGCGAGAATATGTCATTCTCTCGTGTTGACGTTTATTTAATGTTGTTTTCGATATCTAGTTATAACGTGTGCAAAACGTCTGCACATGTATGGCGGAAGTCGCCAACACGACGAGAGGACAAGGTTTATCACAATTCTCGTTCTGTCTTGCATATTTGTCATGTGTGCGTGTCCGTTTGTTGTTGTGTTTTAAATCTAGACAACGATAATTTTCATTATTCTCGTTTAGCGGGTATATGTCTCGTTGTGGCGTGTCCGCGTCTTTGCGGATTTAAAAGTCGCAAAAAGTCGCAAACACGCCGACATAAGAGAAAAACACATGTCAACTGTATAAATGTCGTTCTGACGTTAATTAGTTCAAAACAAATATAAATTATTATTTTGATATGTGTTCTTTCCTTATTTTTTTTTCATGAAATTGATAACTCGGAGTGGCGCTGAAGTAGAATAAAGTGGCGGACATCTGATACAGTTTAATGGTGTTAGGTTAAGTTAATGCATGTTAAATGCCATTTCATATACTTGATTAGATTGCAAATTAAATCACCTCTAAGAAAAGTAATTACCGCTTACTTAATTCAAAATCAAAGAGGAAATAATGATACGTATATATGTACAGCCAATTACAGGCTATCCTCGAATTCAAAATGGACTAATGAGGTGATCACTCAGGAACCACGATAAAAAAACAACATGGACGTAATATTCGATTTGGGTCGGACATGAATAACACAATATATGAAGGGAGGTACAAGGCATGATATTTGTCCTTTTCCATGTTATGCCCAATTGTCAAACTCTCGGTTTGCAAGCTAAATAGCTACTTTTAGCTGCTGAAAATAATTGACAATAATTAGCATATGCATCACTCTGATAAAGCTAAAGTAAAACATACATGTCCACGTTACATTTGAATTTCCATCTGAGTATCTACTTAAACAAAACGAACAACCGTCATGTTTATTGCATAGACCCATGGAGTCCAAATAAAACCCGTACGTTTAAAGTGTGTAATGATTCACATCCGTAACATTTTCCGACATGCATTTCTCGTTAAGTTGTTGTTTTTTTTTTTAATATCATCATCGATCATTGTCTGTCAACCGTTGCCTAGTTACTGTATTATGCTGTACAGTTGCGATGGAAGCATTAATGATAACATTCATCATACCCGTGGTTTATGTAACAAAGTATATTATAATGCATTTACCAATATAATAATTTGATTATCGTTAGTGCTCGATACATTTCAAGAAGGTTGAGAGAGAAAAAGAGAGAGGATTTATATTCAAGTATGTATACTAAAATTGACAACAAACGTATTTTCTAAGTAATTTACTCTGTCATATTTTCTCATACTATCTGTCAAATAAACAGATAAAATAAGCGTACATATATATGTAGATGTATGTAAGGAATGGAGAAAAAACAAGTGTTTACAATGTATTGAACATAAATAAATTATAATAACAATAATAAGTTCTAAATGTGTGTGCAGTTCGCACATACATTTTGTTGCTGTTGCTTTGTTTTTTCTTGCAGTATATGTAGTTGTTTACATTGTATTCTTCTTGTTCAAGCATCGTATCTTTAAACACATTAGTAGCAACATATATTTGTCCGTCTTGAATATATTGGACCTGACAAGAGCTTCATACAGTACAGCCCACGCGGAACAAGCATATGTCGCGTTCCGCTGCGGAATGGAGCATCGAGTCGATGACGAGTCGGCCGTCAAAGCCGCGTCAGTTCGCGGCGGCGCGTCGAATTTCCCCGCGATGCTTCGCATCTGTCCGCCGCGACATGCCGAGGCAAGCCGCGGTCTGCGATAGGACGCTGAGTCGATGCGCATCATGAAATAAAAATCTTTGAAAAATGATATGAGTTAGTAAATACATTTTAAAAGAACAATTATAATAATATTTAAAATCATGATTCATTTAATGAGCGCGGATTCAAAATAGATAAGATAGGTCATCGAATTATGAAGTCGTCCATGAAAAATTGAATGAAATTCGACCAAGATCGACCGATCCCGTAGTAATGTTTTGTATAGAAAACTCGTGGTTTTACGACAAGCGAAACATCGTCTTTTAACTGATACTTACCAATTAATATAATCACAGTTTGCAACATTAATCTTGTTTTTATTTTGATAATTTAATCCAAAGTTTTCATGTTAGCAGGTGGTTATTTATACTGAACATGTAAACAAAGGATCAATGCCATTATTAAAAGTATCGCACAAATTCGCAATCTGTGTGAATTGACAGTTTGACGTCATCAAAGCAAAGCCGCTTCCTGTCTGAAGCAATAAAGTTACACCGTTCTTGCCGACAAAATTGCTTCCTTTGTTTAGCTAACCCAATCGTGTGTTTGTTACTCAATGACAATCGTCCAATTTTGTAATAGCACGTGCATAGCTCCGCCTTCGAATCTTTTTCAGAAAACGGAGGTGGAGTTTAACGGTAAATTGAACAAGGGTTTTACACAAGTTGAGTCCCGTAATTACTCGGCCTAACAAATGTTACGGAATGTTTTTTCAGGGGTGTGAACTTGAAAGAAGAAACTATATACATACCGCTTTACTAATGTGCATATATATCCGATAATCCAATTTTAAATTTAATGTTATAATAATAACATTATATTAAAACATAAAATGAAATGATTTAATTTAGATTGAATGCAATACGATACAGAGCATCGTTTAATCGCGTCATACACACATCCATGCAAAAAACGTGCTTCCCGGGGACTTCCTGAAAACCTTGCGAAAATGAAAGTGAAATTCTGTGTGCGNGCTCGGCCTATATAGTATCACTTTAATTATTATGGTCAAGTTTCATCAATATTGAATAAAAAATGACTCTAGATGGGTAACGAGCGAAACGTTGGAAACACAAACAGAACACCGCGCGACGCACTTTGACGGACGTCGATCACAGGAAGATCACAATGCTCACCTTGACCACTTTGAAAACAACACGTTTGACATGTGAGTAATCCCTTTCAGAGTCCTCCTCCACCGGACATCGTCGACAGTTTTGCATGTTATAGAGCATAAATATATATGTGTGGAGTGTTTACAAAACCACATCTGCGTTTCTATAATGAGTGGCCGAATCCTTGTTGTACCAAACCGTTTACAGTAGTTGATACCCATTTTCAAAATACGATGATCTCAGTCGTTATGACTATTGGTAGGGGCAGTAGAAGCCTCATCAAATTATGGTTTAAATTAACGGCAAGGCAAATAGTCATTGCAATTCAACATTTCGCAGATAGTGTGGAATTATTTAACCAATTACTACCGTACACATCAATGAGAAAATAGTTTGAGAATAAAAACGTCTTCAAAGTTATTAGTATGGAAATAATTTTAAAAAACAACATTAACTAGAAAGAAAAACGCTCGTGACAACATATGCGTCCACATTTTGCTGAGAAACATATTAACCCGAAAGCAAACAAAAACCATGTTTGTATTAACCATCAGTAGTTGTATATACATTTTCAAGTTACTCGTTACATTATGTTATAATGGAGTAAAATACATACGGGACAAAACGTATTCTCATTATCTGGTAAAAATTTACATTTTCCTCACACAGAAATATTTATTCTTATTAACACGGATCTTCTATCAGTGTGTGCGCTGGCATTTTTTCATCACTTATGTTATGTATTGACACATTATTGTCAGTATTATTGTATCATTGATATTCGTTTTATTCGGATGAGCACAAGCAAACAATCATGACAGAAACTATAAACCGTAAAACAATTTCAATTTGAGAGAGACATATAACAGATACGATAACATTTATCTAAGGCATCAATGAACACAACGTCTTACAGCAATATCAGAAATATGAAAGAAAGCGGTTACGATAATAAGATTGTTCTGTTACAAAGTCAATATATGTGCACTTTGTATGCGATGATCAATAACTGTGAACCTTGATAAGAACCAAATGTTATTGGCGAGGCGTTTTGTGCGCCATTTTTAACTAAAAGTGGCATGAAGAGCGAAGCAAACGAAAGACAAAAAAAAATTGAAGACGTTTGGAGATTGTTTTGCTAGATTGTCGGTTCCAGGTTGTGGGTTTCACGCTCGAAAACAATTTGTATCATTATAATTACACATTATAGCGTTATAAAATGTGTTGTTGTTGTTGTGTTTTTTTTTCAGAAAACAAAAACAAATAATCCCTAAACAACTTAAATGTTTTCTTTTCAAAAAATAAATTTGGAACTTTCGTATTGTTATTATTACAGTACAATTCGCGATAACGAATCTCGTACACGTGATTCAAAGGGAGTTGTTCACAGTTTGGTAAATTGACAAAATTAAAAAATATTGTTTGAGATTTGCACATTTTCGTTGTAGTTATGTTATTTTCGAGAAAACAATAATACTGAACATTTACCATGCTCTAAAATATTTATTATATGTATCTTTTGACGATTAAAGAACTTTGAAAATAAAAAAAAGACAATTATGAAGCGTTACAAATGCGAAACGATTGAATAATTTTGAGAGTTCTGTTGTTATTGTTATATTTTGTGACAATACGCATATTGCTTAAATACACTATAAAATTTAAGAGTATAGCAGCACGGATGGCTGAGTGGTTTGAGCGCCATACTTTTACCCCAAGGGCCAGTGGTTCGAGCCCAGTATAGGATAACTGTTTTCTTTCTTTACTTTTATTCTTGTTTTAAAATGGAGCTCTTAAGTTCCAATTATTACATTTATCAATTTCAAGCATTTAATGACAACTTTCAAAACGTGCCAACATCTGATCAAGTCCCTTTAAATTGCGTAGTTTGGTACAATCTGAGTGAATAGGAACATACGAGCATGGTACTTGTCTTCTAGAGTGTGACGCCCAAAGGAACCACGTACACAAAATTTCCGTTACTCTCTGCTTGAATAGAGGTATCTTCGAGTGTGATGTTCAATATGTAGACCATAATGCTGGAATGACGCTCCTTCATTAAGTCTGGTGCTCGTTTAGTCTGATATGATGCTTAGTAAAATGATCAGCGATGCTTAATAAGCCCGGCCTTCTGCCCCGCTCAACGAATGGAAGTTGGTGGCATTCTGTACGCTTGGTTTTGCTATGAGTTTCTCTCTGATAGCTCTAGTAAATAAACTTGTTAAAATCAATGTAGACTTGCTTATTTACTATTTTGTTTTAAGTCTAGACAATACACAACAAGCAAGAAAGAAACATAGCCCTTGCTCAGCTTATTTTACATCATTACTGTCTTTATATTCGACGTAATTCAATCTACATAATATAACCTTCGATTCTTACATTTAACTCATCGAGGACATAGTTCATTATCCTTAATTCGTATCACTCCGAGATTTGTCCCGATATGTGGACGCATGGACTTCTCATAGCAATGCTTATACTTGTTTACAGTTACGTGAATAAGGAATAAGTGGAGTTGTTTTATGCATCGAGACACACCGGCCCATTCCAAAATGAAGCCTAATCCAAATTAATCCGCCTCAACCACACAGTTATCGATGTTCTGGTCAATTATTGAGACGCGTAGAATAAACGTGTTTGTTCATAAACGTGAAAGAAAATATGATATATTTTAGAGCGTAATTACAAGTTCCACACATTATTTTTGTTCTGGCTTGAATGTAATTTCTTTTGGCAACTTGATCTTGACCTTTAATGTTAAAAACAATCAACATCTAAATAATTAAAACAAAAATACCCACTTAGGTTTTAATACCATTTCGATTGTGTTTCAACAATGTTCAGTTCATTGACTGTACATACAAAACACCTATTATAGTGATCTATTAATTGCTTGTAATTAATATACTTTACAACAATCATAAACTTTCTTTGAGCACCATATGGCTATGGGATTACATCTTTAATGAGAAGTCATCCAATTATATTATTTTTATTGTTCAATAGTTTAAATAAGTTCGAGGTCCACTTGCGTCAGAATTAATGTATAGGCACAATGTATCCGTTATAAATCAATGTATCCTCAATTACACATAATAGAGAGCAGACATGTGCATCTTGGCATATAATACATAACATTAACAACTGTCTCCATCTTAGAAGTACCTCTTCGATCCTCATATTCATCAGGTACAAACTGAACAATGTAAATATTTATAGCCAACAAAACTCGCATTAACAAGTATTCATGGAAAATATATTCAATCACCAGTGTCTCACTGATAATGAACTTTAAGGAAATACCGGTTTTAGCTAAACTCTTCTTTGCTTGACATAAACCCTCAAATCCGAGGCTTAATACTTACGTGTCCTGCTGTGGTTATATAATTGTTAAACTTTTCAGCTATACACTGCTGCAGAGTTGATACAAAGGAAAGTTAATGGATAACCAATAGTTAAGAGGGTGTTTGAAGAACACAGTAAATATTTGGAAAGATACAAAACTGTCTTCACTCTAATCTTAATTATAACTGTTCAGACGGGTTCAATTTCTTGACAAATAGTTCTCTTAAAGACAAATATCATATCGTTACGGATTTTGCATTGGTTCGACACACTCACGCTAACTATGTCTTAATCATGCGTGTTAGGTACAAGAATTATTGCCTGTCGGTTGGACGACGTAATAAAATCGCGTTTAAAATATATAAAACCACTGAAATGGCAAGTTTGTTGTACCATTAGGATTCATTAAGTTTGTTTGTGGTTTGTTTGTGTGGGGGGTTTTTTCCAGGAGGAATTTTAAGTAAGTTTCGATCACGCTCCCCCAAGTCCAAAATTTAAAAAAAAAAAGTTTGCTTTATTTATTGAGTTGTTCAAGAAGGAACAATTAATGTAGTAATTCATTTCTTTCAGATTTTCCGTCAATTGTCTGTTTCAGTATGCGCTAAATGCATAGCGGGCTTATTAATTGTATGCCTAAATTGTCCGAATTAAATAATGTATGTTTTACGAATGATTAAAATATTGATATATTTACATTTATATATTTGCCTCATGCATCATTTAACGTTCATACCAACAATAATGTGCAAGTTAGAAATAGGTCTGTGTAATATTAGTTTTTAATTAGTACATAAAGAAATTAATACAAATAATGATTTTAAATGTTACCTTACTATTGTTAGAAATTAACAATATCGAGTTGATTCATGTAAACTCAGATTCCCTTCTCATCGCCTTTTCGTTTCATCTGGCTGATGGTATAAGTCATCTCCTATTTCATATTAAGATAGAAAATGCATACGTTTTCAACAAAGTGATCTTTTTTTTATTTTGTTACGGCACGTTTTATTCAATAAGAACTCAGACAGAAAGGTCATATTGTATTAAACCTGATTGCATTAGATTAAATATCTCCGAAACCGATTCACAATCAGTAAGGCTGGCTATAATATAGACACAATCCTTCACAATGAAGATATACATAAAACAGCTGAATTCGCAGACAATTTCCGAATTGCAAACAAGGTAATTTGCAAGACATTGACCGACCGAAATTCCAGAGTGATTGATATGTATGCGTTGCACAACCCAGCGGGAACACAATTGACCGCATTTACACATCGTATATCAATTTATAGGATAGAGTTCAAATGAGCCTCTCTCAGATGTGAACAATAGAAGATAAAACCAAGAAGTGTGTATGTTACAGTATCACAGTTGTTAAATAAAACCAGTATTGAAATGCCACCCACATTGGCTTGAACACTTGTCTAAAACGCTGATTTAAAGTAACCCTTTACCAAGCATATGCATTTCCACAATAGTTCCAAAACCTTGTCCAAGTCTGTACCGTTATATTTTACCTATAAACGTATGATGAGTAAACTATCGGTACCGCGTCATGACTGGGATTTCGTACAAGAAGCGAACTCTTATCTGATGGAAATATAACGCATATTTTGACCAATAATTCTTTTACTATGATGTAATAGTTTTGTGAGTGCAATCACCTAGCCGAGTCATCTTCATAAATATATATTTAAATATAAGAGTAAGAGTTATTCATATAAAATGATTATACTGTCACTGATCAATAAATCAATGATACCGTATCACAATTTTGAGAACACGCACATATAGATAAAATGAATCCCCTGAGGCATAACCAGGATTTTTTGTCGGTTTATTGGTTATCATCTTAAATAAATCAACTAAAACATACTCGAACGATTCCGCGACAATACGTCATTCGTAATCAGATATTGCATTTGTTCTATAATAGAATCAGAGGAGAGGAATTCTGGAAATATTATTATGGAATATGTAACCTGATAAATTAAGTAACGTGATTGGTTGGAATTCGGTAGACTGTTGGACAGCAGGAATACAATCTCCATATGCAAGTTGTCTTGCTATATTGCAATACTAAAAATGTGAATTCCCGATAGTGCATGCAATCTCGTATTCACTGCATTGGTTGATAAGGATTTATTCATTCATACTGAGGCCAGAATAGAATATAATTACTTTAATAATTGGAGTTTCAATATTCCTATATAGACAAGGTCAAGTTTGGTTTAGATGACCTGGAAAACAAATAAATAGTGTGATGATGTAAGTTCTGTCAATACCATTATATTGTGTTTTATTTCAGTCATTTCAGTCACTTCGCGCGGCAAGTTTATTTTCAATACTGATCAACGACGCATTCACTATACGGTTCGGTATAACTAAGATTCGAAGTAACTTTACGTTGTAATGATATTTTGGTTATATAAAGTAAAACGAAGCAATATTGCATATTGTCATTATTTAAAACAAATACACGGGGATCAATGAAATAAGTTATGTCATCAAATAATTTATGATCGCAAAATGAACAGATGGATCAATACCGGACCCGAATTGTTCGGTCTCCACAAAGTAAACAACTCGGACCCCTTGAGTATCAGGAATAACTCACTGAAACAAACGTGTTAACACATTTGTAAATGAATTGGTCAGAACACACTCGAACATTCTTTTTTAAATATGTGATATAATAACAAGTAGTAATGCAAAAATGCTTTTTATGCGAAGATAAAACTGTATAATATGGATGACATTTTGTCGTATTAAAGCCTATATAACGCTCAAAAACCAACGAACATTTCGAAATGTATTTCGTAAAATAACGTTAACATATAAATAATCAGTGTTCCTTTTAGCAATATCCAAAAATTTCAACGTTAGATATGCTCTGGTGACATAGATTTAATACGATACAAAATGCTCTTTTTAATGTGTTGTGGTACAATTTATTCAACATATTTTCATGTACCAATTAAGTGTTCATGTGTCGTATGAATTGATATCGTTGCGGGAAATTAAAATGGAATTTATTGTGAAACACAAAAATAAAAAAGAGCATTTTATATCGTGTTAAATCTATATTACCAAAGCACATCTAACGTTGAAAGTTTGGCTTTTACTATAAAGAACACTGATTATTTATATGTTAACTTTATTTTACGAAATAAATAACGAAATTTTCGTTGATTTCGAGCGTTATAGAGGCTTTAAGCACAACACTGTACAATGACGATATCCTTACATACAGACAAACTGCCGCGTACGTCCTTATTTGTGTTTACAGTTATGATAAACAACGTCGATATGCCCGTTAAAAAGAAAGATGGAGAAGATAATCTACCTTTTCGATGAAACGAAATCGATAATAGGATCTTATAATTTTTTATCACGTATGTGAAATATGTGTATATGTATCATACATATATACAATTGGTTTATTCATCTAAAAGATTTCAATAATAGTTTGATTGGCGCTAATGCATTTTTTTCATGTAAATATAAATGTTCTTTTGTCATAGACGGAAAGGTTTTATTTAATTATTCGAAAAACATGCATTCATATACTAAAACAAATTTTAAACAAAGTGAAACTTCAGCTGCAACAGCATAATAATAGACGGAGGATTTTATATTAAGTACACGTGGATGTTGTGAAATAACAATAATCAAACCAGTAACAACATATCTTTTGTGGATACGTGTGCTAGAAGGATTACATTTCATGTAGCTAAAAAGCAGGAAATAACACGGAAATACAAAAACTAAAGTATTTAACATTCGCAATCGGTACAATCATATGTATTTCCAAAAATAATATGTTTTAGAAGAAAGTTATAATTGCCAACATCATGTATATATAATGTTGGCCTACCGCATTATCCAAACCCATAATCAGAGAAACTAAGGGAGAGTTATTTATCTTATTTCCTCGCTCAGATGTATCGATTTCGATTACGTATTCTGGCGCTCTCATCACTCATGTAATGTATTAACAGAATAGTGTCATTATTATACGATGCCTCATTTGTTCGCTCTCTTTTCTGATGTAATACACAAAGAAGTATTTCAGAATCTTAACACGGTAAACAGTACGGTTGTCAATATAGGAGACAATTGCCTTTCATTATATGAGGAAAGTGCAAAACAGTCAATCATTGTGTCATATTTAATAAATTACGCTAAACCATACTAGACACATGAAGCATTAAAGGAACACATATAAAACCTTAGTCATAAAAACAAAGAATCACATACTGCCTAGATAAACTGAATCAATACACCTTATAATTCACCCGCGACATTTAAATGTCATAACGATTTATAAATAACACTTTGACCTATATAGTGGATATACCAAGAAGACTTTTATCAACATTATTAGTACACGGCCATGCAATGAGCTTCCACTGTGATTGTTGTCTAGTGTAACATGGTCATGACGAAAGACCTAGAACTAAAGGCGAACATGTTGTTAAAGCTAGTTAATGCTGTTACCTCGTTCATAGATGGGCGCTTGAGGACATCTTTAGTTACCGTTATTACCGTGACTTAAATTCATACCGATGCATATGCGGATGCGTTGACAAAGAACTACATGCATGCAGCATTGGAAGTCAATCTTTAACAGTTCGTTATCGTCCTCCGTAAAAAAATTCGCAACATTAATTAGGTGTAAAGTGGGTTGCTCCTTTTTGTATAAAGTTTCCCTAATTAACACTAGAACAGAAAAAGGGTCATTCAGCGAGTCTAAGAGAAATATAAACAATCTTTTTCTTATCTATTCGTTTTGTTATTTGTTTAAACGTCACTGTAAAATGTAACAAAGTGTTATCACCTAGTGTAATATGAATACGATTTTTAGACGAAATGATACGTTTAAGTAAAATGCATATAATTGTATGTTGTTTTAACTACTTTCAAATATACATGTTGTGAACATATTTGCTAGATCTTATCATGACGAGCATTTTTCTGCCCATTTGGAATAAGTCAATTCAATCACATCGACAGATTGCTATGCGGATAACATCGCACTAGCATTGTCCACGTGCGTTTTAAGACACAATTAAAAAACTGTTATAATGTCTTATTTGAATTCCCATTTGGTCGCTTTAAATATTTACTTTGAAAAAGTGGTTTGCGCCCAATGTATGAAGCTTGCTATTTTGCCGCGTGAGTTCACCAACTGGCGCATGTCTTTTGAAACAAACAAAAAACAATAACAGTGCAAGAAGGACAACTGGTAATGGGGAAGTAATTTTTAAAGCAACTAGTTCAAAAAGTTATGTTATCTTAATGCACTTCTTCATTATTATTCGTATAAAAATCTTCGCTTTCAACCACATTTCATAGTGAATGGCAGATATGTGCGCTCAAACGGAACGTATATTTTATAGCATGTCTGATGACTTTTCAGGTGTTTGAGGATATATTATGCCAGCATTATAACTGCATGTGATATGCTTGTACTACTTTATTATAGTTGTTTCGTATAAATTTTAACAGGCTTGATGAACATTCTAACTATTGACGTATATCGTCGATGTATTTGGTGTGTGCCGAATAACACACAGCACATAATCTAATAAGCAAGGTGTAATTAAGCCGAAAGTCAGCGTAAAATTCCAACGGCTAGACATGAATTTGTCGAGTGTAATAGCTAGACATCAATTTATCAAGAGTTAACAATAGTTAGCGACAATCGTTGAATACGATGTTATTGACCGAAAACATAACATACGAGCCTAAATTTGTGAAAAGAGGGTATGATGCATGCGCGTAAAGTGTCGTCGCTTTTATGATACTTTTCGTGTAAAGTAACGCTATTTTAAGTAAAATTCAGTTTAGGCGGAATGTGTCGTCCCTGATTAGCCTGTTTGGACTGCAAAGGCTAATCTGGGACGACAATTTACGCACATGCATTCAACCCCCTTTTCACAGAGCGTGGCTTATACATGTAAACATGTTAAATTGTATGCGTTTTATATGTATCGTACACTCAGTAATATAATAAATGTATATATAAAGAGCCTTTGCATTTTATAAGTACACACACATACAAGTTATTCATTTTATGTCGGTTATTTAAAGACAAATTAAACGTAGTCCTCGTGTGTGAATATAATAAATGTAATTATTAAATACGTTATGAATATCGGAGGATTATCTTAGAAATGCTTGACTAATATAATTAGAATATGCTCTATTATAAATGACAAGAGTTAATATTGTGCTTTAATTACACAATAATGATACATGTTGATCAGAAGACAAAGGTAAATAGGCTCGTATTGAGCACAAATATGAATTCACAAAATTACAAGAGCTTATTAAATATTAATTAATACAACTCTGCATACTAATACAATTTACACCATAAATTTACTTACGTAAATGACAAAAGATAAGAAAGATCGTATTGAATACACACATAAAATGTAACACTATCTGCTATTACATATTTTTATATGGTCAACATGTATGACATCATGTGTAAATGTATGTTATATTAGAACATGTTTTGTGCATAGTATAATTATGCTGATATAGATATTGCATTTACATTAAGTAGACACATACTCCGGTATTGTGCCGATAATTCTTTAATGTGTGATTGGAATTTAAATGTATGTATAGTTTGTGCTCCTGCGAAATAATTATTATTGTTTTATTTTACTGATTATAGATTGTATGATGAAATATGTATTTCATAAACGCTCAGTATAATTATAATTCGTATGCTGCCGTTGCTACTTAAATAATATTTGGTTTGGATTGGAATTGTATTATTGGGTGCTCCTCCAAATTATAATTACTGTTTTCTTTATTGATTATAAAAACATGCATGTACTATAACGTTTCCATATTTAGCTAGATGCACTGTTAATATGTGATATTAAACAAGTTTTGTTTAAATAATTGTTAAGCTCATCAAAAACTATTTTATAACATTCCTGCAAAAAACACTTACCAATTCATGTACTTTGTATTATTATTTTGTTTAACACGAGACACTGTAAAGTTTATGTGTAATACAAATATGTTCTGTTCTGTTCCTAAAAACTGACAAGACTTAAGCCCCTTCGTAAGGTGTAAATAGTAATATACCAGCACCATCTCACAATATCACCAAAATACATTTTGATGATTAGAGTACAGAACATGTCTTATTGAATAATATACTGAATAAATTTACACTGACCATATTGTATGCAACACATCAAGAAATAAGACGCTGTATTGAGTAACGATTCTTACCAAACAAAGGAAGGATTAATTATATGAAATTGAGTACGTTATTAACGATGTGATACCACAAACATACTGCTTATGGACAAAAGGAAATAGCATGTTAAAGTTGATACTACATTTATGCTTCGACAATATAAATGAACATTTGGAATGTATTTATTAACGATAAATATCAAAAGCATGGGTACTACATTGATGTTAGCTAGTTAAAAGTTTAGTTAAGAGTCTCTGAGTATTATACTGTAATAATATATCCGACAATATATATTTTATGGTCTATTTGTGCAGTATGTTTACTGGTAGTGTGCACCCAGTCCCGGATTCGAACCCGGGCCTATTACGGGGATTGTTATACCGAGTGAAGTATCAAGTTTGGGTCGAATAGACTAAATTTTGTTAAAAACTCATATACATATATTCAAATTTCATTATATTCTCAGAGTTATGTTTTTTTTTCTCGTTTTTTTTCAATGAAGGATTTTCGTTTGGTTACAACAAATAAAGGCAAATGGTCACAAATGAATTTGTTAAAACTATGTCTTATCCATATTGGTGATCAACTAAGTATTACAGTTTCTCCAGTTATTTTTTAGAAATATAAGTACAAAGTAGCAAAATTCTGCTTTTTCCATTTGTATACACGTTCAACTAGATTTTTCAGATTCTTTATTGTATGATGTCACAGTTGGTTGGAGTTTTTTATACAATAAAGAGCCAAACAAAGTACGCAAGGCATAAACATTAATTCTTGTCATGTATTGGTCCTTTATATCTTATTCAGGTAGAATGCAAAACATTAAGTTGAACATTCCGTTATAGCTGAATTGTCTTAACATAGTTTAGTAATGCAGCAAGCTATTGGCTATAATTGATAAAATGATAATAATGCTGACTCAGAGATGAGTATTGAGGTTCTGATGAGCAGGTGTCTGAAATGCTTAAGTGGCAAATACCCATTAACTTAACGCACATACTCTAATTATCAGATAAGACAATATTACAATTATCAAATACTTAAAGTCATACCACAAGACTCCCTTACACAAATTATTAGTTACTATAACAAAAACAGTAAACGCTATATATTTCAAATGGCTTTTCAATAGCCGTAAATGAACAAGTGTCGTGATGCCTGGTGGTTATGTTTTTCAAAAGACCTGTATCATTTTCCACCGTTGTTGGGATATAATTCTTACTAATGTACCGAGCAAATAACAAACAGAACAAACAATGGGACTTCCAGTCACTTGTTCACAACGTCCTACTAAAGCTTCTACTCCCCCCTCAAAAAATAAATAAATAAAATAATAATTAATAATAATATAAATAAAGATAAACACTAATTTAATAACAATAAAAAGCATACACATAATATATTTATTGTCTTAGAATATTCAATCTGATATTATTATAGCATTTAGTTTACACATAGTCATGATTAACAATTTCGTTTTTGTGCACCTTCTTAAGGTTGCTTTTTATTCGACATAGCTGTCTAACCAAGGTTTTAACCTGTACACCCGAACGAATACAATTCTACTACTGCATCGGTCAAATTGTCAAATTCAAAACTATTAGGATGCAACATGGCCTTTATTAACGATGCTTGCCGAATGTTGAGCGTTCAGCTATCGTATCTCATATTGAAATAATGAGCGAGCACAACAGTTTCCAATCAACGGATTGAGTGCGTGTCGCTTTTTATGTGAGCCAAATCGTGTATGCTGAGAGGCTGTCTTCTCACATTTGCATTATATGCACTCACATGTTGTATAGCTTTTTCAAGCAATCCTCCCATTAAGCCATTATAAGCTGTCGACATTAGCCCCTTTGCTAATAAAAACACAGTCCGACTTTTTATCGAAAAGCATCGTGGTATGATTAATAATTTTCAAAACAAAATGAGAAATCACACCGAAAAACTTTTTTAAAGATATTTCTTGTGTTTATCATGAATAGTTCAATATAAAATATAGGCTGGAGAAAAGTTTCATAACAAAAGAAAATGTGAACATGACCTTGCAAACAGTTAGGAATGAAACAATATATTCCCTAAACAACGCCCACCTTCGATATATTTTTCTAAAAAATATCTTTAACTTCCATGCCGAATAAATGCTTTATTATGCTTAAATTTGCAGTGCGTATAAAGGCTTAGGGTAAATCTTTTTACTGAAAAGATTGCACAATGAGCTGCACAGTTAACATAAGAATGTGTTTCTTATTTAGGATAACATTAAATAATTATTTTGACCTCTAATAAACACCTATAAGAAACATGTAAGGCCTCTGGGCGTTTCTTAGGGAGCATACTGTAACTGATAAGATTCTCTGATTCATACATTTAGACTGGCTACGCTGTGATAATTAGGTTACTGAAAGAGATTGGACTGAATTCCTGACTTGCCAGATATTCAGGATGAAGGTCAAATACGATTCGAGTTGAACAGTTTTTATTTTGTTGTTGTCCCCATTATGACACAAAAAATGTGACTTAAAGTATTGCGAATATTTAATAAAGTTTTCAAAAAGCGGTCATCATCACCATCATCATCATAATTTGCATCATCATCTTCGTCGACGTCATCACCACCATCACCATCATCGTCGTCGTTATTATCGTCATAATCGTCATCATCATCATCATCATCATCGTTAGCACAATCATCAAAAACAACATCATAGCTTCATCATCAATAGTTATCATCTTCAGGAAGAACCAACATATAAAATGAATTTCACCAATGTTGATACATATGTTATAGCCTGAATTTATCAACAGCTCACTAACTTTTGACAATGAAACTGCATTCAGAATTTAGCTGGAAGTGATCTTCTTTAAATTAACAAAATAGATTCAAAATGTCAGACCAAAGGTTATGAACGAATGCCATGATGATAATAAGCAAACACAATATGATTTAAAGGGAAGCATTCTGAACCTTTCTAAGACAGCATTTTTTCTAATTATTTAGAAATGTTATATAACGTTATGATTATTATATAAACATGTGAGAAATTCTGCATTTAAATATTAATAAAATCTTATTTACATATTATAAAAGCTGTTGTTTTTAACTTAAAATATAACTAACTTATGACATACATAAATACTGAATCATCTTTGACATCTTATTATCATTTATCTTAGATTTTTTTCGCAAAACATTCCCAGAATGACACATATTCCATAATAATCACTACAGATTGATGGTAGTCCCACACACGTGACAATGATCCTCAGAAATATAAAAATGGATTGGGTATGTTTTCAATAAAACAAAAGACAAAATCAATTATTGAGATTTTACAAAAAAATAAGAGTGCTGCAAAGAACAAAAACTTGTTATTAAAATATTTCTAGGGTTTGTATGAAACATTTTTACACACACTACATTATGTTTTTCAATGATGTTACATGGTGACCTAGTCTTTGTGCGCACATGTCCCATATTAGATCTCGGCCTAGATTATGTCGAGATAAACATTCTTACCAAGTTTTTAATTGCCAGTTATTTGACTTGTATAGTTGTAACAAGGATTTTCTTAGATTTGAAATGGTTACTACGCTTTTGGACGCAAGTTACCCAGATCCGAATTCAGGCTGTCAATATTAAACTTCTGAACACTACAATTGAGATTGAGTCATATATGTGGCACTGATAATGTAAAGATTAACATTCAGACACTATCGAGTCGTCAATGAAGCCTTTATATGAATAACAAAATTGTTATAAGATTTATTGATGACCTAGCTTTATGGCACTCAAGACCGACATTTTAACTCGGCCCAGATATTGTCAAGATAAACATTCTGACCAAGTTACAACACGAATGAGTAGTACATATTGCATGTAGAGTGGCCACAGGGTGTTTCTAACATTGGACCTCGTAAAATCACATCTGCGTTTCTATTATGTGTAGCCATAACCTTGTTGAACCAAACCGCTTACAACAGTATATACATGTTTAACATATTTTTCCAGATGACTCAAACCAAGATGAGCTTAGTCGTTATGACTATTGGTAGAGCCAATAGCTGACATATCACATAACGTCTTGAATTCACGGCATATATTCTTTAAACTTCAACATTTCGCAGATAGTGTTAAATTCTGAAACCAATAAACCTAAGATATGTATGTACATTTCCAAATTGCTCGTTATATTAGGAAACAATTTAGTAAATTGCATACGAGACACATACGTATCCTCTTGATGTGGTAATAATTTTCGTTTCCTCAAACAGAAATATTAATTCTAATTGACAAGGATCAACTATCAGTTTGTACTCTGGCATTTCTTCATCACTCATGTTATGTATTGACACACTATTGTCAGTATTAATGAGATGTATCATTGGTACGCGTTTTATTCAGATGAGAACAAGCAAACAACCATGAGAGAAATTATAAACCGTAAAACAATTTCAATTTAAGAAAGACATATACCAGATACCATTTATCTGAAGCATCAATGAACACAATGTCTTACAGCAAAATCCGAAATATGAAACAAATCGGTGTCCATAATAGAATTGGTCTTTAACAAAGTCAATGTATGTGCACTTTGTATGCGATGATCAATAACTGTGAACCTTGATAAGAACCAAATGTTATTGGCGAGGTGTATTGTGTGTCATTTTTAACTAAAAGTGGCATGGAGAGCGACGAAAACTCAAACAAAATACGTTATAAAGACATTTGAAGATTTTAGTTGCTAGATTGTCGGGTCCATACACGGATGGCTGAGTGGTTTGGGCGCTAGACTTTTACCCCCAAGGATCAGTGGTTTGAGCCCAGTTTATTATATTTTATTAACTTGTTTTCGTTCTTTACTTTTATTCTTGTTTTATACTGAAGCTCTTTAACGATGTTTACATTTATCAATTTAAAGCATTTAATGACAAATTTCATAACATGCCAATATCTGTGAACAAGTCCCTTTAAATTGCGATGTTTGGTACAGTCTGAGCGAATAGGAACATACGAGCATGGAACTTGTATTCTAAAGCGTGACGCTCAATAGAACCACGTACAAAAATTGCCGATGTGCTCTGCTCGAATAGAGATATCTTCGAGCGTTATGTTCAATATGTAGACAATAATGCTGCAATTTAGGGGTGTGGCGCTCATTTCAATGATGCTCCTTCATTAAGTCTGGAGCTCGTTAAGTTGGACATGATGCTTAGTGAAATTGTCAGCGATGCTTAATAAGCCCCGCCTTCTACCCCGCTAAACGAATAAAAGTTGGTTGCATTCTGTACGCTTGGTTTTGCTATGAGTTTGTCTCTGATAGCTGTAGTGAATAAACTTGTTAAAACCAATGTTGTTGCTTGTTTATTTACTAGTACTTAAAGGGTCTAGACAATAACAAACAAACAAGAAAGAAAACATACCCTTGCTGAGTTTATTTTACTTCATAACTGTCTTTATATTCGAAATAATTAAATCTACATAAAATCAGCTACGATTATTAAATTATTTCATGAGAGTTCATTATCCTTAATTCGTATCACTCCGAGATGTGTCCCATTATGTGGACGCAGGGACTTCTCATAGCTATTCTTATAAGTTGTTATACAGTAATGTGAATAAGGCATTATTAGAGTTGTTTTATGCATCGAGACACACCGGTCAATTCCAAAATGAAGCCCAGTCCAAATAAGTCCGCCTTCACTTTACAGTTATCGATGTTCTGGTCAATTATTGAGACGCGTCCCATGGCAAGTAGAAGTTCGCATTTTCCATCTACACTACAATACGTTTACCCTGCATGTTGTGGTGAGCCTGAATAGCCGTCCTGCCCACGCAAACAATTTCTGCAGATGTGTTGTTTGCATTTATGGGTGAATGACGTGCTTTTTGTATGCGATAAATCAGAGATTGTAACTAACTGTAGATGAGCGGATCAAATAGTAAATTGGATTCACTGTAAATGTCAACGAAGTGTCGAGTAAGAAATGTGAACCACAGCACAGGCAAGGATCCACACAATTTAAATTCATGTTTGTTTGTTTTTTAAAGAAAGACTGTCCTAATACATCTTTAAACTATTTGAAACAGTTGAACACATATTTATCTTCATGGGATTGAATCACGATCGAAATTGGAAGAGGTGAACCTTCGGAAGTTGTCATGTTGTTAAATCGGAAATCCCCTAAAACTTTCAAAATCAACGAGTATTTCGTAAAACATTTCGTAAAATAAAGTTAGCACATAAACAATCAGTGTTCCTTATAGCAATAGCCCAAATTTCAACGCTAGATTTGCGCTGGTTATATATTTTACAAGATACAAAACGCTCTTTTTTTTGTGTGGTACAATACAATATATTCAACACATGTTCATGTACCAATTAATTGTGCGTTTGTTGTATGAATATATATCGTTGCGGGATATTAACATGGAATATATACGAAGGATTGATTTACATAGTCTTCACATGGACGTTAACAAAGGCAATGCGATTGAAATTTATTCTTAACATTATTTCATTCATAAAAAATGATATTTAGAGAAAACGGATTACAAGTTTGACATTAGCAATAAAACATTTTCGTTAAAATATTGTGCGGATTTGAGTCGAATGATTTCCAATTTGTATCTGCCCACATGTTTGAGTGTCTGGTACTACATGTCCTTTAGTAAGTGTTCAATACTGATACTTACAAAACATATATATATACACGTAATGTTTGTGATTTATATCAGCTATTTAAATAAGGGATGACATACCTCATTCGATGTTCGAATTTTCACTTTTTTCATTAAATCGAATATTTTCCATATGTATCGGCGAACGAGAAGAAGATGAAGGCTTTGTGGAAATGGTGGATAAAATACTATCTTCATGTCAAAAAACAATTCTACACATGGGCTATTGTAAGACTTAAACAATTATTCAATTTTGCGAATATGCTTATGCTGTTTCAACTTTTTTGCATGGCAATCATTCAATTGAATATTCATAATCGAAAAAATGTACAGGTCATTTTGCGAATGTCTTGCTGGAAGGTATAAAACAAATGAAACCAAATGTGTTTTGTATGGTCGAGTACATAATATCAGATGTATTGGTATACATGTAAATCAGCAAGTACAGTGATCTGTACTGTTTGTTTTGCTACATATCTTCAAATCACACTTAAAAAAAAAAACAGAATAAAACAACATATCAAATAGAGTTGCTTAAAATAAAAAGAAACAGCGTTTTGCATTGTCCTTGTAATACACTGGTGCTCGTAAGCGGATTAACATAATAAATACGATAGTATAAGCACATCGCTATGTTTATATGTTTTTTTACAATAAACTGTTTAGTTTTCTTAATTAAAAACTATTATGTAATCAGAGCAAAAATAATAAAAATGTTAATGCGTCATAGCACACGCTCTTGGAACACCTCAATATCGAAAGACAATATTAACAATGGAATTCAATGATACTAAACTATGAAATACAGTTAATTATTTCTTAAGTACATATGCATAGCTGTTGTTGAAGAATGCAAGTTCGTACATTTTCAAAACAATTGAATGAAGTTCAACGCACTAGTATATAAAACACTCTTCTGGAAAGGGAAAATTAATTAAGCATTCGCGGAGTCAAAGTCCGCATGTTAATTGATTTATTTGTATTCCGGTCGTTGAAATGGTATTCAGGATGAATGCATTCCTGCTTGCTGTGTTTATATTAGTCCAAATTGTCCAAACTGATCAGACACGTTATGCAATTCACACTAGAGCGTTGCATACGGTCAATCAATTAACAGTTTAGGCTAACGACGTATTCTGCTTTTATAACAAAAGATGGTATTTTGGCTCAGCAAGGTAACATCAAAAGTCTGTTATAGTAATATAAAGCAACCTGCATGTTCATGTATCGACATTATATTGCAATATATTATAGAATAGTACAAATTGCGACATTTATCATTTTTGCGGTATTACCATATATCCAACAAATAGTAATTTGGTATGTTTATGTATACGTGTTAAAGGGACTTGTACACACTTAAATTGCATTTTTTTCAGTTTTTCATTTAATGCTTTTAATTGATAAATTTAAACATCGGAAATAACGTGCTCCAGTATAAAACACAAATAAAGTTAAAATAAGAAAGAAAAAAGTAAGCCGCACCAAGGCTCGAACCACTGACCCTTGGATCGGTTTTTCCCCGACTAAATATAGATCTTAAATATAAATTTAAATATAGACACGCATTGTGACAACAACAACAACAAATATGGCGGAATCTGTATCGTCAAACACGGAAGAAGAAGAAGGTAAAATATTGTTAATCCCAAAAGTGAGTACGATTTTTTTTTTATAAAAGTAGGTTCAAAATAGTATAACTGATAAAATGATTTGTTTTCGTTACAAAAGTATATGCATATACATGACAGAACCACGGAGTGTATATTGTAATCTAGAGTCCGTGACAGAACGCGTAAATACTCATTCTCTCGTTTACAGACATAGACCAAAATTAAAAGCCAAGTTGAATACAGAATAAACGTTAGTATTCGCGCAAATAAATTAAATTTATCATCAGCCTTGGAGTACTGAGATCATTTTATCATTACAGTATCTTTTTATTTTCCTCATAATTTAAAACTGTATTTGTTGGCAGGCACATCAAGATGCCGTGCATTTATTGACATATTCATTATTGTGTGTTACATGACAATGAAATTTATTATTCACTAAAATGCATTTGAATGGTACTGGTATTTTATTAATTTAAACCCAAAATTCATAAATTAATTAATATATTTATATCAGTTTCTTCTGCACAGCTATTTTATAAATAAACTGAATAACCAAAATATTTTTTTTTTAATAGTAACACAGTTTTGTAATTCATGGCATCAAATGCATGTAGCGGGCGCCAGACAACTCGCCCCAATACAAACTTGCCCCAAAACAAACTCGCACCAAACATATGGTAACTCGCTCCAACCAAAAGACAACTCACCCCAATTTATTTTCGTGCATCTTATTGTTTCTTGATTTAAAGTATTTTATCTTCATATTCTTTGTTAAGTTAGCGAGGCATGTAAATATTTTAATAACTGTGTATTTCAACAGTACATTGTTTTTTGAATAAATCGAATACAGGTCACCTGAAATGCACGAAATATTATATTTGTAAAAGCCAAGAATATGTTGGATAATTCTCTTTTTTCAATATTGTTTTGAATATCCTCAAGATTTGATTTCCTGAATGTTGAAGAAAACTAATAAGATAATAATACCAGATATTTACAATTCACTTTTTNGAATTTATAAGCAAATGCCGACTTTCCTATGATATCTCTTATGATCGTTTTCCCAACCGCCTCAATTGCATGAACATTCACATCGGACCCAGCCACTATCCCATTGACCATGTTTCTCAGAGTAGGGTCAGCTGTGTATGGTGAGTAGGTTGAATTCTGTGTCTGCATTATCTCTAGATCATAAGAATCCCCTTTGATGCACGCCTCAGTTGAGTCTTTGTGTTGTGGACTTGAAGTATAGGTCAGGTCTGTGAAATCCTGCATCGCACTGTTGTGCTCGGATGTTACAGATAGGGTTCAACGGGTTTGCTTTTCCTCGGTCATTCCACTGCCGCGAGTTAGACCACATGTGCTCTTTAAAAACGTCATCAATGTTTGCTCACTTACAAGATCACGTCCTAGCCCAGCCCTGCACTGATGGCTCCTACGGACAACGTGAAACCAACACCGAACTTTCGATAAACGTCCGGTTGCGTTTCCTCTATGTTGCTTATTTGCTGCAGATACATGTGGTGTTAAGCAAGTTGCAGGTATTGTACCCAGATGCAGCAACGATGGATAGCAAATCGGGCACTGCCTGCAATTGCATCAGCCCAAAAGACCCAGTACGATATGCTTTAATCAACACCCTTGAATTGTTAATCATAAGCTAATAATTCAGCCATACTATGCTTGTCTTTGAGGTCTGGACATGTTCATGTTTCTTATTCTCTGTAGCCCTCTCCAGTTTGATCAAAATCGCATAACATCGTTTTGCCCCTAAGAAGGAAAGGGTACACATCCTTGGCATGATCCGGCAGTATCTGAATGTCTGGATCTTCCTGGGTCATTTCGGCTGTAAGCTTGCTGTGTATGCACTTTTAAACAAGAAGATGGTACCGTGAAGCCCTCTGGACAGCTTTTCGTGTCACAATGTGCACAATTGCATTTTCTCCATAGACATCCTCAAGTTTGTTTTTGAGAGAGGTTTCTTCCATGAGGTACCCTTTGCCCCCCCCCCTGCAAGTTTATACGTTTATGAAACATCCTAAGATCTGGACAGCATTTTCAACTACTTTGTGGCGCATCAATGATGATTTCGGCAGCCTTCCAATACAAGGGTTGGTCACACGTTACAATGGTGTGTAGGTTGTGGCAAGGCTGCAAACTAAAGCTTATGTTGACAGAATGCAGCCTTTGTCCCCATTGTACATATTAATCATAGGCAAGAATTTGACTGACAACAGCCCAGGGAACTGTCTTTGCCGATGCAAGATACGCATCGTTCCCTGCCAATTCAGTGTTGCCTGAAGCTGAAAAATATCGATCCTCTTGTAAAAATCCAGACATCGCGGCAGGTCCAAACTATGGCGTTTAACATAACAAGCATCACGTCAAAAGTAATGGACTGTCGGTCCTTCGTATTGTGTCGTTGAACGCCATGTGAGATTTCTGTGTAACAAACTAAACTTAAATTATGTCTGACAATCGTAATGTGTTCTTTGCCCCTCGAAACCTTAGTATAGACACCAAAACCGTCAAATATGAGTGGATAGTTAGATAGTTATGATCATTAATAGGTTTTGATGGCCATATTGGCGGCCATTTTGGACGCCATGTTATATTTGTATGTAATATAATAAACTTAAACAATGTCTGATGATCTTGATTTGTTCGTTGCCCATATGTTTAGCCACCAAAATAATCAATTTGAGTGGATATTTACATATTTATGATCATTAATAGGTTTTGGCGGCCATCTTGGTGGCGATTTTAGACGCAATGTTCGATTTGTGTGTACTATTGTAAACTTAAACACTGGCTGATGATCTTTATGTGTTCTGTGCCCCTTGAAACCTAGGAATAGACACCATCTTCATCAAATGTAGGTGGATAGTTACATAGTTATGATCTTGTATATGTTTTGGTGGCCATCTTGGTGGCCATTTTAGACGCCAGTTTGGATTTGGGTGTACTATTGTAAACATAAACACTGTCTGATGATCTTTATGTGTTCTTTGTCCCTTGAAACCTAGGTATAGCCACCAAAATAATCAAATTTGAGTGGATATTTACATAGTTATGATCATTTATAGGTTTTTGCGGCCATCTTGGCAGCCATTTTGGACGCCATGTTGGATTTGTGTATACTATTGTAAATTTAAACAATGCCTGATGATCTGTATGTGTTCTTTGCCACTTGAAACCTATGAATAGACACCAAATTCATCAAATTTGATTGTATAGTTACAAAGTTATGATCATTAATAGGTATTGGCGGCCATCTTGGAAAAAAACAACTTTCCGGAGGTCCGATTGTGGTAAACTTATGAGATGTTTTAAAAGACCTTCTACCCTATTAGGATCAGTTAAATACCTTTTGTAGCAATTTCTTGGTGGTTGAAGCTATTTTTTTCATATATCAACCTTACTAATATCACATTTGGATATTAATAACAAAATTAAATGTAACATGTTTATAGTTCAAGTGAGTTCTGGTTTGGAACAGCCTCCCAAACACTATCCGCTGCGCGGAAAACTACAAAGAGTTTGTGAGACTGATCAGGACTTGGTGCGGTCCGAGTTGTAAATGCTCCCTTTGTTCTTAATGTCTTTGTCAATTCTAACTTTGCCCCCTTTATGTTGTAGCCCATGCATTCTATTATCATTTCCTTTGAATTCTTTTTTTTTCCATTTAAAACCTTGCTTGTCTGCATGAATTCATTGTCAGTCAGTTACCTCAGACCTGGTATAACGTGAAAGGTGTTTTTTAGAAATAGTTTAATCTTAGGTTTTTGCCCCTTTTTCTGCTTTAGTGTCTCAAAATAGTTTTTCTCTTATTGACTTTTTTTTAAAGATCAACTCTGGTGTATATGTCTGACAGTGAATTTCCATGTGTGTTTTTTTTTTGTTTTTTTTTTGTTATTCTGCATGCTTGTTTTACTATGTGTGTGTGTATAAACAGATGGTATTTATAATACTGTAAGTCTCTGCTCCCCATGCGTGTGTACATAACTTAGCTTTGTGTTAATATATTAGTATGCTCAG